>JAGFMF010011400.1:501851-537748 GCA_019455555.1 Galemys pyrenaicus
CCCCTCTCTGGCCGGCAGCAGGGATCGAACTCGTGCTGCAGTGGTTGCGGTTTGCTTCATAATGCATTGCTTAACCCACTGCGCCACCAGGGAGGCCCCAAAGATTTATTTATTTATGCATACAAAAGCTGGGGTACAGGCCAGAGTCGCGGGAGGTGAGAGGAGTCACCAGAGACAAGAGTGGGGAGAACAAGCAGATGGACTGAAGTACACTGCTGAGGGAAGCAGAGGGCAAGGCAAGAGATGTCTGCTGTGCCACGTGGGTCCCTTCTCTGGCGGGGATCGAACTAGCTTCGCAGCTCAACCTGCTGCGCCACCAGGGAGGCCCCTACTTACATTTTTTTAAACTTATATAGATTCTTAAATATCACTTTCCATAGTCATCAAAAGACGGACAAGTGGCAGTAAGTCATCTTTTATGAACTTAACTTCTGTATCAATATCTCCATTCCTCAGTACTTCTTCACTGTGTACCATTCACACCATTATTTCAAATGAGAAAACATTAGATACTTCAGTTCAGGTACAGTTACAATTTAGAAGCCAGTAATAATGAGTTATAAATTATTTCGTTTGATTCCAATGATATTAATAAATCAATATATCTTATTTTTGCAGACAAACTAATATTCCATGTAACTATTTAAAAATTTTTATTTTCACAATTAAATGAGTTAAGAATGCTGAATGACTATGTGCCACAGATTAGGTGTATGTTCAACTAATAATTCTGAATAGTAAAACCAAAATCACAATAATAATCAATATCAGGAAGAAAAACTTACGATACAAAATAATTTTCAAAGAATAAAAAAAGTCCAATAAAATTCTTCACAAAACAAGAAAACCTTAAGAACTTTGAACAAGTCACCACAGAATCTACAATTCAGGAAAATCTATTTGCAGTAACATAAGTATGTTCAATTAATGTATAATACTTCAAATTTTAACCCCATTTTTAAAAATTCTCTTAGAAATGGTAAATGACTAAGCAATTAACAATGTTCAAACATATCACATGTACTTTTGCAATACCTAGTCAAGATTATCATAAATGGTGTTCTAAGAACAAAATGTTATTGTTGTTAATAGTTGTGGTATATGTTTGCTTTTCAATATACAATCTTATCAGTATGAAAAAAACATTAATTTTAATGCAAATTTGTCAGTGCTATTGTCTGTTTACAATTTTGAGAAGTGAAATTTCATAGTTTTTACTACTTGTTAACTGATTTTCTTATTTTGTAGGAATTGTATGCATTTGATCCCAACCATCACATTTAGAAGTATTGCTACTTCTAGACTCACTGCAAATATCTAGAAAATCTACTGTACTTCTGAACAGTTCCGCAAAGAGGGTTCCATAGACTATTTTATCAAATGGTTTGATATCAATGCAGGGGGGATGGAATGACACTTATTTGTCCTCAACTGCTATCACTCTAACCCTTATTCCCTTCACACTAATGATACATGTTCCCATATTTTTCTTCATAACTTGTTAATCACCCAAACTTAAAAGACTGTATATATAAGGTGATACTTCTTCCAAGTACACTTTTTTTTCTGATATCATTATGTCTCACCAACCTGTTTTCATTTTCAAGTTTTGCTCAAATATTTATCAGTGAGAATTCCCCCAACTCATCACCATTTCACCATCAGTCAATCACTCTTTTCTCACTATTTCTTCTTTGTACTTATTACCAAGTTATATTATACTATTATTTTCTTATACAATTATTTTCTTTCTCTGCTAACATGTAGGTACACTGGAGACAGAAGCTTTGTTTTGTTCACATTTGAGTCCTCAATGTATAAAGTACATCTAGAACACAATAAATGTTCAGTATATACTTGTTGAATCAATGAACAATTAATACACATAGCAGCAATTTCACAGAATCTTTTGAAAACAACTTACATTTAGGTACAGTCAATGAGAGACACTGATGGGAGATTAAAAACTGGAGGAGAAGAAGCATTCCTCTCTCCTCTTCTGCTCTGGTCCTGCTAGCCCAGGCAGAAGTAGGTCATCAGTCTCAGTAACATAAGCCTCACTGGCTCTGGATTCAGGCAATCTAGTAGCAGCAACTAAAATGCAGACTCCAGCCACAGCATAGATAAATCCAGGAGCTTCAGTGGGATTGCGGGCTACAATATCAAAAGTATGCTGTTTCTACAGCATTAAGTAAGTGTGTGATGGCTAGCTTGCTGAAAAATGGTGAGGCTATAGTTTTAATAGCAGAAGTGGCCTTGGGAAGGACTCCATCATGAGGTTTGGATAATCACTTTCTCTTGCCCTCCACCCTTAGGGGTTAGTAATTCCTGAAGTTACTGATCTTTATTTAGATTTAGTTTCCCATTTACTCTTTTGTCCTTCTAACATATCTGAAAACTATTTCCTGTTTTAATTCCCTATGTTAGAACTAATTAGGGAGGCTTTTGTTTCTTTACTAGTCAAGACTGACACACAAGTTTTAAAAATAACTTCTGCCAAATAGCTACTGGATTTAATACCAAATGTCTCTATTCCCCAATGCAGCGATCCCACTAGAAGCTTAAGAATGCAAACAGTTGTTTACAGAGTGCCTTCCCATGTTTTCATTATTTTTTCTTATTAGTAATATTGTACTTTGATATATTAAATTAGCAGTAAGTTTTACTTGACATATTTATCCTAGTCTCTGTAGTAAGCAATAATGATGTGCTTGAATGCCCATAATTTAAATAGGAGGAAAAAAAAAAGTTTCATGACAATGGTAAATCTTTCTTTTGGTAGCCAGATCATTTAACAAATGTTGACAGAACTGACACATTAATGCATAACTAGTAGATATCTACATAGCTTATAATGCCACTATTTCTATGACGTGTAATCAGTGGTCATTTAAAAAGTCTTAAAAATTGTAATAATACTTGTATTTACATAGAAAATGAATCTTATGTCCTCCTTGCTACTTGGCAATAGAAATTTTCAACATTTCTTCCTTTATTTTTTTTGTTTAAGGGTCAGGACACCAATCTAATCGCTTTGGCAAGATAGGAAGGCTGTTCATTCACCGTGACTTAACTTTTAAACATGTGTTTTTATTTATGTATAACAGACAAAACTTTAATAATTCTTCCCTTTTTCAGAGATACAACCATTTTCCTGCTTATTATAAAGAGATAAAAATAAACATGTAGAATACCATAATTGTAATTTTTAAGAACATAAAATCAAAAATAGAAATGATCATCTCCCAGATTCCTCTCAATCCAATCCTGAATCCAGAAGAGAGATGTCCATACTATAAGCAACTGGATGACTCTAAATATTTTTCTATAATTGTGTGTGTATGCATAAATATAGGTCAGTACGTTCTATAGATATTGTCTTTTAAGTTTTAAAACAGTTATCTTACACATATTGTCCCAAAATAGCTTTTTTCAGTTAACTATATATATATTTACATATTCATATACACATGTATACAAGCTTGCACTTTTTTTTTCTTTGACTGCCAGTGTAGGTGCTTTTTACTCATTAGCATACTCAAATGCTTGGGTGTGCTGAAAGTATAAGAATGTACTTGAGTTAACACAAGTTGTCTGTAGCCTACAGCTTCAGAATTTCCTGACTGATAGAAGATTCATGAGGTGACAAAAACTGTCTTCTATCACCAAAGATCTCATTCTCCATGAGTTTAAGCTTCTTCTACATGCTGCCAAGCCATCAAATGTCACAATTTATGGAACAGAAATGATACCTATTCTTTTCTATTTCCAGCCAGCTGTGTTGTTAGAATAAATACTGATCACCACTTCCTATCAGACAAATATTAAATCAAGGCAACCTTTTACCTGTTACACTTAAGTAAAATATTCACACTGTGGAAACCCATAAGCATTCCAGGTTTTATTTCTTTTTTTTCATTTTGTTCATACAAATAATGTAAGTTTTGCATATCAGTTACAGGACTCAGTAATGATGCCATTAATCACTTGTTCTTTCCAATATGTCCTCATGTCCTCCCACTCATAATGATCAAGTCTTTGAAATTAGTCTTTGAAGGGCCATGACAGACAGAAATGAATACAGGATGCTTGATGGCACTGACACAGACCAGAAACTATTCCTGTGGTAAAGCTTCTTATTCTGGGGCCTCCCTGGTGGCGCAGTGGGTTAAGCAACGCACTATGAAGCAAACCGCAGCCACTGCAGCACGAGTTCGATCCCTGCTGCCGGCCAGGGAGGGGACCCACATGGTGCTGCAGACCTCTCCTGCTGTGCCCGCTGCTGATCTGCCTGTTCTGCTCCCCGCTCTCTGTGATGAATCCTCTTACCCCCCCATACCTCTGGCCTGTACCCCAGTGCTTGCATGCATAAATAAATCCTTAAAAAAAAAGCTTCTTATTCTGTAGTTTAACATTTTGTAGATAATAATTTTCAAAACCAAACATCTTTTTTCCATGCTCACCTCATAACCATACTGTCTGGTGCTCAAAATACCCTTCCTACCTCATCAACTGTATTCTTAATGTAAATGAAACTCAACATATGAACTTACTTGAGCTTGAAGTTATCTAAAATTAAATATCCTAAGAAAACATTTCTGATAATTTTCCCCAGAGATGCTACAAGGATTCATGTAGTCAAAAATAATTTAGTTCAGAATATTTGCAATGATATTCTTATGATATTTAATACCATTTAATTTCATTTATAGTACTCCATACCACTGGGGAGAAAGAAAGACCTGTAACAAGAATAATATGTACTTCGCTATTTGTGAAATATTATATTAAACAGACAGTAGCATTTACATTTTCCACCAAATTACATTTGTATTTTTCCCCTCTGTGGGATTATGCAAAACAGGGTAACACTAATTTGCAGATTCATCTCACTGAGTCAGTGCCCTCCTCTTCCTGGGTTCAATAATTGCGAAACATTAACAATGACAGAGAAACTAGTCTGATTACATTTTTTTCTATGTTGAAGGGTGTGAAAGAAACATTTATTCCAGTTAACAATAAAAAGATTAGTGGACTGATAAATAGCAGGACTGAATATCCTGTTCATACATACTGTCCCAGAGTAATTATTAATTGTACCTACTTTATTTTCAAAAAGAACTTTTGGAAAATAATTTACTTTAACTGCCTTTGGTTCCTAGTACAGAATAGGTCAGAGTCTATGAACATGTGCACCAATAAAAACACTGAAAATGAATAGAAAATGATTATATTTTTTCATCAATCCAGATACTTTTCAAAATTTAAATATAGATATCCTAAATTGTGATTTAAAATTATATATTGAAATTAGGAAAAACAATCACAATTTTCCCAAATTCCTTTGTTTCCTTTATTATCTGTGTTGTATTTTTTAAGGATTTATTTATTTATACATACAAGAGCTGGGATACAGGCCAGAGTCGCCTGTATATCACCATGTGATATACAGAGGATTCACCAGAGACAGAGTGGGGAACAGAACAGGCAGATAGATTGAAATACACTGTTGAGGGGAGCAGAGGGCGAGGCAGGACAGGTCTGCCTTGCCATGTGGGTCCCTTCCCTGGCTGGAGATTGAACTCGTGCTGCTATGCCATGGATGCTTCACAGTGTGGCGCTCAACCTGCTGCGCCACCAGGGAGGCCCTATCTGTGTTGTACTTAATGACATTTCTTTGGATTTCACAAAAAGTGGGATTCTCTATGACAACTACTTATAATAAAATATTAAAGTATGAAGACACAGAGAAACTAATTGTTTTACCAACATACATTAATATTTTTTACTGTTTTTTTTTTAACAAATGCTCAGGTGTTTAATTCTCCTTATCTTTTCAACTAATTTTTGATGAGGATGAATTTACTCAGAATGTCAATTACCTCAAAGAGACAGGCACTGAAAAATAATACTGACTTCATATTGAATCAGTCTATATATTTCACTCTACTTTAAGCATGAGCAAATCTTTCATATGACTATGAAAATTAACATGCTGACATTCCATGGGTTGAAAGGTTTTTCCCCAAACTTAATGTCTACCTGGAATCTATAAATGTGATTGTATTTTGAAAAAAAATTTGCATTTGTAACCAAGTTAAGATAGGATCATAATGAATTAGAGTAGACACTAAAGCTAATTACTGGAATCCTTGTAAGAAAGCCATGTGAAAACACAGACACAGAAGGAAGAAGACAGTCATGTGAACAAAGAGGCGGAAAGTAGAATGATGCAGCTACAAGCAAGCAATGGGATGCAAAGGGCCACTGGCAAATACCAGAAGCCTTGGAAAAAGCAAGGAAGGATTCTTTTCCAGAGTCTTCAAAGGGAGCCTTGCATTCTCAACACATTGATTTTAGATTTCTGGCTTCCAGAACCATGAGAATGAGTTTTTGTCATTTTAAGTCAACTAGCTTGTGAAATGTGCCATGATTTACTAGGAAATTAAAGAAGTAAAGTCTTGAATGTATTTTTTTGATTAAAGGGCCAGTTCTAAAAGTTTTAGTACATAAATTTTACATAAATAATTTAACAATAAATAAAAGATTTATAAAAACTATCTGTCATATAAAAGGCATTCTATCTCACAGATAAGTGAAGAGTGTTAATTTTTGTTAGACTGAATTTCCAGCCATGGTGATATCACAAGATCTGGCTTTAATGATATTTATCTGTTCAATTAGAGAAGTAATTAAAAAAATATAAAAGTAGAATAGCAAAATTACATAAGCAGGATAAAACAGATAAAAATTCTGTGAAACAAAACTGAGCACAAATATAAGACAGTAAGTAGATCTGAAATCCAGGAGTGCTGAGACCCTAGTCTGAAAGTAAGTGTAGGTGGCTTGTAGTTTTAACTCTTTAGGTCTCTTTTTACTTACTTAGATTTTAATAAGCTCAATATCTGCTATCTCTTTTAGGTATCCAATAAACTATATATCTAATAAAGACATCTAATAAAACCAGACTCTGTTTATTTTTCATCTTTCTACTCTCAGGAAGCACATAATAGGTTTTTTAGTTTTTTTTTAGTATACATCAATTTTATATATTAATAACTGGATTACAGAGGTACTCTGAAGTCACTTTCTGCTGAAATTTATGATTACTAGAAAAATATCAACACTAAAGCACCCTAAATTTTTTTAAATATAAGTAAATTTAAATGTTTGTTTTTAATAATAAAATAAATATATATGTACTGTAGAAAATTTTGGAAAAAAATAGAAAATAGGAACAATTAACCAATAACCCATATTCTGATGCATACAGAAAAACATTTGTAATAGATGAGTCTATTTCATTTCATGTCCATATATAAACATTTAAAAAATAAAGATCAGAAATCATTTGTTCTTTATTTCTCTTAATATTAATATTATATATATTATAATATTATAATATCCTGATATTATTGCAGTCTACAGCATAAATACAATTATAATGGGTTATACAATATGTGCTCTACCATCCTACCATGCAATCGCATCCTCCAATTCACCTTACAGGTCAAATTAGCTGTTGAAACTTAGACATCAAATCTGCATTATAGACATCAAAAGGGACATGTATCAGGCAAAAAGATTTGATATCTACTTGAAAGAATATATTTTAGGCAGTCTTCCTAGAAATTCCACAGAACACATAAGTTTACATCTCATTGGATAGAACATAGTGTTTTGATCAAAACTAGTTGCAAAAGACTAAAAATGGTAGGGCTTTTTAGTTGGACATATTACTGCCTCAAAAATCAAGATATTGCTAATGAACAGGGAAAAAAGGAGAATGGATACTACATTACATCTAGTCTCTTCAGTTAAAATGCATTTCATTTTTCTCCAAGGCTAACATATTTTCTATCTCCCTCATAACTAGGTATAACAATGTGAATGTGCTAGAGCCCATGAAAATTGAGTAGTACTGTGTGCTACTTTTGATCTCTTAAGAAGGATGATTAGCCTCTCCACAAAGAGGTGGAAAAAGAACTCCTAGCAACTGGAAATACTCTCTTTAGATGATACAAGAGTGAAAATAATGATCTTTTGTGTTTGAATTATTATACATTTGGGGCTTATTTGTAATGCAGTTAACATTACCTGAATTAATTTCAGAGTGACCACACAATTTGTCATACAAATGAGGATGCTTTTAAAAATGAATGGGATGCATTAAATAATTATTCTCTAGAACAACAGAAATAAACCAGGAATATTCCAGACAAACTAGGATTTATGATCATCCATTTAATATAGTATTTATAAACAGAATTAAAAACTATATTATGTTCGTTCTACCAACTTCTTTACTGTAAGATTTATAATGTGGGTATTTCTTAGAGCAATTCTAAGGAACCAATAGGAACCAAAAAGAAATCTCCTCTAAAGTGCACTAAAAGAGCATTGCATTTAAAGTAAACATAAACTGATGAAAGAAATAACATTATTAAATTGAGCAATCTAAATTCACATTACAGATTTAATTTTGTCTCCAAATGTGGTCTGCAGGATGCATAAACATTTATAGGATAAAGTATTATTTGTATGTGAATTTATGTGTTTGTGTATGTGTTTGTATACATTCTAGTTTCATGCTTTTATTTGAAAACATTCTTTGAATTTATCTGAAATATTACGATATACATTGTACTTAATTATAGAGGAGATGAAGACTAAGTTTTAAGCATTACATTTATTAGCACAACAGGTTTTGCTTTGCTGAAATAAAACAAAGGCAAACCATTTTAAGAACCCATTGTGCTTACTATGGTACATTAGTTCAAAGTACTAATTACATGGAATACAGACAATAAAAACCTATTTAACATTAATGCTGACCTGTGCTTTTTGAAAGGTTGACTGGTTAGTATAATTTCTCTAAAAATTTGCAGTTCATCTATCAACCATTACACATCCATATGTTCTATTTTTTAATCTCACCTCAATAACAAGGTGTAGGATTAATAACTATTTGGGGTTAATATTTCCCAGATGTGATTCAGATCATCAACTATTCTCAACCGGTCATTAATTCTTTGAAAGTGCATTATGTCTTGATTGGTGTTGCTTATATAGCTTATAAGCTCTTTTATAGCTCTTTTATTTCATAGGTAAATATATTTTACCTATATATTTTACCTATATATTTTACCTCCTACCTTTCAACTTCAATTTTAGAGAAAAAAAAATTAACAAGAAAATGAATTAGGTTGTCTAAAACAAAAAGGATATACCATGCATAAGTGTTTCTACCTGTACTAATGATGAGTAAGCATACAGTTCAATTTTCATAATGATGTAGTCTTTTTTCCACAGCTAATTCCTCCTAAAGTTAAAACCAAGCTGTTCCAGATCCAACGTGTATTGAAAAATACACCACTGAAGCAGTCTTACCTAAAATAATTTGCTATTGTACATCTATTTGCTACTCAATCAAGTTATAATGAACATCTGCCATATGACAATTACTATGCTTCCTAAGTCAGATAAGGATGGCACACCTAATTAATTTCTCCAAGACTTCATAATCTGATAAAACAGGTATAGATACATTTTCCTGAGAGAGAAATGCTATAATATGCACTGAGTTCAATACGTCCTCAAAAAGGAAGTTTCCTAATTCAAACTTCCAAGGTTGAATATCAAGAATCTTCTGTGCTTTAAAAGACTGACAGAAGAAAGTCAGAGAAGGTGGAGAATGGCAAGAGAACTTTCCAGATAAACTCAACACTGAGATCTTATATCCAAAGACAAGAGAGAGTAAGTTACAACAAAGGGTACAAAAATCTCCACTGCAAAGGCTGAAAAAGATACAAGTGACTTTAACTCAGGGAATACCAGATGAAACTGAGAGGAACTGTGGGTCACAAGTTAAATGATAGGTAAAGGGAGAAGTGGAGTTAAGTAGGGTAGGGAGATGATTCATTTAGATCAGGTCTGCAAGAGGATGAAGGACAGATTGAAAAGTTTGGTAGAAGGGGCTATAGAAAAACCCAAAGCAAATGAGTAATTTGTAACACAATCATGGTAACTGGAGAAGAAATGATAAGGATTCAAACTGATGCCACAGCAAATGAGACTGTTTTGGAAGAGATGTAGGCGATAGAGTCAACAGGATTTGGTGATGGTTTGTATAGCACAGGAGTAAGTCAACCACTTAAAATACAAGCAAATTCGTTAAAAAGAAATCTGGTCTAGTATGTTTTATAGTACTCTTTACTAACAATCAGTAAGATTTCATAAGAGATTTCATAAGAGGATTGAGCATTTTTATGTTCTTGTTGTGGAACTAGATGTGGAATCTAGTTTAGAAATGGGTTATACATATTTTGAATGACTAAAACAATAGAAAATTTTGATAAAACCAAACAAACTCTTATATTAGATTACATAATATGGAAATTCATTGTTAAAGAAATGGAAAGTTATCTTTTAAGGATTTATTTATTTATGCATACAAAAGCTGGGGTAGAGACCAGATGTGGGGGGTGGGGTGGAGAGGGG
This sequence comes from Galemys pyrenaicus, assembly GCA_019455555.1. Taxonomy (NCBI): domain Eukaryota; kingdom Metazoa; phylum Chordata; class Mammalia; order Eulipotyphla; family Talpidae; genus Galemys; species Galemys pyrenaicus. Next base: position 512,352 of record JAGFMF010011400.1, read on the forward strand.
GAGCAGATTCACCAGAGACAGCCTGGGAAGCAGAACAGGCAGATCTACCAAAATATACCCCTGAGGGGAGCAGCTGTTAAGAGAGAAGTCTGCTGTGCCATGTGAGTCAATCCCTAGCCAGGGATTGAACTCTCACTGCAGTGGCTGCAGACAGCCTCATAGTGCTACAACTCAACACCTTGCACTACCAGGGAGCCTCCAGAAATAGAAAGTTTTCTTGGAAGTAGAAAACTGATGCAAATGATTTATAAATAACAATGTAAAAAATAAAATAACAGAAAAAACTCATATAAATCAATGGTCACTGGCTTAAAGAAACCCGTTTTTAAAACAATACATAGGCTTGGGCTTCCCCGATAGACTAGAGGTTAAGGCTGAGCACTATCACATCTATGACCAGAGTTTGATTCCTGAGCAGAGAGCTAACCCACATGGCAAAGCAGACCTCTCCTCTCTCACCCACTGCTCCCTTTAGCAGTGTATTTCAGTAGAACTGACTGTTCTGTTCCCCATTCTGTCTCTGGTGAATTCTCTCAACCCCCACACTTCCGGCCTATATCCCAGTTCTTCTACAGAAAAATAAATAAAATTAATTTTAAAATACACTTAGAAGAAAACATCATCAAGTCTATAAAGATCAAGAGAGTTAGTGGGAAAATGAATTGCATACAAAATTATTTTTAGGTTGTTTAGAGAATCTGAAGCTAATTACATATTCACAGATATGGATAAATACTTTACTTTTGACATTCCTAAGTCAGTATTACCTGCTTATTTTCCTTATGTAGATTTATTTTATTATCACCCAATACATGATCTTTCAACTGTTGAAAAGTAAGGCAGCAATGCTGTTTTGTTTTGTTTTTTGCAGGTGTTACTATATAGGAAGGAATATTCTGAGATAGCAGAGAGAACTGTCACAAATCACAGTTGTTCATGTATTAAGTTTTTAACTTTTATGAACTCTGTGCCTATTACCTATGCATATTCATTCACCTGTTTCCCTGCATTCTCTGCAGGCAGGGAAGTTATTTACCCATACATGAGTTAATAAAACAAGGCATATAATTCTGGATGATTCATTTTCCTGCGTACTCCTCAAGGAAATTCTATTTTATAAGGCCTGTCATGTCCTAGTAGACCTCATTAGAGTGCCACTATTTCTCTGCTTTCTCTTATTTTTTTCTATTAACATCATCACTATTATTAGGTTCATAATTTGTCTTTAAAATTTTGCAGCTCAAGGAAAGAGAAATCATTTTAAAATACCTGAAAACTGGATCTGGAGATTCAGCTTTAGATATACCCACTGTCTCTATCTTTTACTCATTTCTGGTTTTCTCTCTATGTGTAATGTTCTCCTCTTATCACTGACAGCAGAAATAAAAAGTCTGTTTTTTTTTTCCTGCTCTCTTAAAACCTTTACTTACACACAGCTTTGGCTTAATCACAATCCTTCTGCCCTAATTTCTCCCATTTATTTTTCAGTGGATCTTTACAGCAGAAGTTTCTGAGTGCTATTCCCTGTGTACTTCTAATACAGAAATCCTAAATTTTTAAAAGAGGAATCTTGATATCTGTAACAACTGAGATGGCATAGATGAACCTTGAGGGTAATATACTAAGTGAAATAAATCATACAGAGAAAGAAATTACAGATGATTTCAGTCATACATGCAATACAAATAAATAAAGCTAATGAACAAAACACAAATAAACAATTAGATACAGAGAACAGACTGGTGGTTACCAGAGGCAACGGGTGTTTGGCTCCACAGAAAAACTAATTGAAATAATTAACCTGTTTAGTAAAGTAGCAGGATACAGAATCAACACACACACTATATGCAAGCAATAAATCTGAAAAAGAAATTAAGAAAACCACCTCATTTACAATTGAAACAAAAAAAATCAAATACCTAAGAATAAAATTAACCAAGGAGGTAACTAACATATACAAAGAAAATCATAAAACATTGTTAGAAGAAATGGAAGACACAAAGAAATGGATCCTAGGGATCTACCCAAAGTACACAAAAATATTAATTCAAAAGGATACCCATACCCCATGTTTATTGGAGCAATATTCATAATAATTAAGATATGGAAACAACTCAAATGCCCAAAAATAGATGATCAGATCAAGATGTGGTATATATACACAATGGAATACTGTTTAGCAATCAAAAAATATAAAGTCATGCCATTTGCAGCAACATGGATGGAGGTGGAAGTGATTATGTTCAGTGAAATAAATCAAAAGGAAAAAAATTAAAAATACTGTAAGGTTTCACTTATAGGAGGAATATGGGGGAACCAAATAAGGGATCAGGGGGAAAATTAAAAAAATTAATAGACAACTATAAATCAGAGACTTTCTGTGGAGTAGGGGGAGAGAGAGGGGTCAGAACAGGGGAGGGTACTATGGTGATGGTGCATGGGTGAATTGGTAGTGGAAATTCTATGGGGATTATACCTGAGAAAGCAAACACTGTATAAAAATGAATAATTATGTAAACTATATATAAATAAAAATATGTTATTATTTATTTAAAAAAGGGAGTTTGGGGTGGATAAAATGGGTAAAGGTTTCAATTGTATGGTGATGGACATAATTAAACATTGGCGGTGATTATGATGTAGTACATACAAATGGCAAATTATTATGCTGTATATCTGAAACTTCTGTAGCAATTAGAGTATCTGAAATATTCTGTATATTATAAAATATTCTACCTCAAAAATTTTTACTTTTAAAAACTAGATGGTAGCTGGTTAACTGTAAACTGGATATCTTTCACTCAAGTATCCCTTGTTTGTCCCAAACAATTGAGAGAGTTGGGGTATCCAGGCTCTCACCATAATTGATACCCCTCAAACACATCTCTTGGTCAATTTACTTAGAAGGTAGTATAAAAATGACAAGCATGCTAACATTTCTAATATACTTAAACATTTTATATATTTTTATTTAATCCCAGTAATATAAACAATATTATTGGTACTATAAAAAGATATTTAAAAACCTGAGCCTGTTTAACTAGTTTATAATGATAACAGGTAGTTATACAGTTATTAAAAATGAAGCACAATGTGTTAATACATAAGATGTGCTTAATAATTCACTTTTATTAGCTTTAGTGGCATGATGATGTGTTTTTGATTTTTTTCCCCATAGGAAAGGAACTAAAGCAATATTTTTAGTGATTTCTTCTGGAATTCTTCATATATGCTTCATTTTTAATAACTGTCTTTATACCTATCTATTATCAGTCATAAACTAATTAATTGGTGGTGAGCATCATGTGATTTATCCAAGTGCTGAAGTGAGAAAATGTAAACCTGGAAATTTTACAGTGTTGTAAATTAATGATACCTCAAAATTAGAGACATAGTAGGTGGTAGGTCCTCACAGGTTATTATTCCCTTTCATCTACAATGTTATATATTAGTTGAAAATAAATTGACTAATATATCAAAAAAGGAGGAGTAAATATGGTAGCTAGTATTTCAAGAAAATTTATATTTTTTTTCATTTTCGGATTACAAGAAAATAGTCTGATATTTATTTTTTAAATATCCTTTGTATAGTTATTGCATAAGCAGTGGCTTTTGTGTTTCCTTTTCATTAGTATTAAAGTGGCATGAAAAAGACTATCCCCTCCATCCCAGGAAAGTTTTCAAAACTGAAATAAATCCTTCCATTTTACATAGACTAAGACATAGTATTAACCAGTTATTAGTCATTCATAGAAAATAGAAAATTCAAGGCATAAGCCTATCTTAAGGTCTGCGGAAACACTTTTCCAATATTCACTTACAAATTCTAGAGTGCCATGCAAACATTTTTATTAGTGTAGCTAATTAGTTCTCAGTTATTATTTAACTAGCTATTAGTTCTTTTTTTGATTATCTTGCACTCACTTTGTTAACTATCATCATAGTTTTATCATCTAATGTAGTACAGTCACAGATAAAGAATGGAAGGAACACTACAGTTCTTAAGATTTCTGAATTATGTAGGTAGTAATAAAATTTTTGACATTATTTTTGTTAAGAACAAAAATAAGAACACCAGACAATAACAGTATTAAACAGAATTACAATGACTGTTCCCAAATTCCCTGACATATTAATCTCTTTTTAAATCAAGCTTCAACCTCTATACAAATATCAATATAATTATTCAGTTTCACTTTACTCTCAATATATCAATAATATCGTCTTTATTTTTAACATCTTTTCTCCAATTTTCCAAGGTATCTTTAACTTCCAAAGTCTATATTATTGCCTTAAGTTAAGGAAAGTTTCAATAAGTTTAGTTGTTTAAGTGAATCCAGAAAGTTTTTCTTGCCAAGACTGAGATATGTACAATTTAGATCAAATAAGATATTGAAATTGTGAGTCTCCCACAATACCAATTAGTCTGTGATCACAGTCTTATTTCTAACCACATCCTTCCACTCTAATCACATAATGATCCTCAGTTGTCAGAGGCAGTAATGGAGAGAACAAGACCCAGGAGCTGGATGCAAGCAATTGGAAACAGTAATGGAGGCAGTAATGGAGAGAACAAGACCCAGGAGCTGGATGCAAGCAATTGGAAACATTTCACCATCCACCCTCACAATCCTCCCCCCTTCCTCTACACATTCTGCATACTAATCTGCTTCTAGGAGCCACTTAAAGGACATGATCTTGATAGGATATTACCAGGAACACCTGGGCATTATATATGTGACTGAACCCAGGTAAGGTCTCTATACAAACTTCAATATTCTGACAGTTAGCTGCTAAGACCTAATCATCTTGATGTTGCCCAAGACAAGCCTTTTAAGTTTCCTTATGTAGCAGCAGGATGGGGGCACTGGAGCAAGGTTCAGGATGGTTCTGGGCAGACGGGTCAGGGAAGGAGAGTCTTGGAGCCCTCGGTGGCTTTTCATACTTTATTTAGTAGCGGTGGCCAGGTACATGGCAGGCAGGGGTGCTGGGGGGCCGGGAGGCTGGCAGGCCTCCCAGCCCCCAGCGCATCTCACCCGCTTTCTTCTCTCTGCTGCTGCTGGTGCTGTCGGTTCTCTCGGTCCGTCCTCACAGTTCTGTCTGTTGAGCCTCACGTTCTGGCGTCCTCATGATGCCGCCCATTTATGCCCGTGTCCCACACAGGTGCGCCCACTTGCGCATGCCCACCCTGGAATGCTCGCAGCACCACAGGTGTCCATCATCAGTGGTGGGATGGTGGAAAGACCTGATCAACCTTTACCCTACACCTTACTTATTAAGCAAGGGAGTGATCTGTCTCTTCCCTCTCCCTGCCTTGCCTAAAACCTGTCAGTTTCAGACTATACCCTATTTCAGAAACTGGAACTAATATCAACATTTCTAAAATTTAATGCACACATTTAAGATTTCTGTGTCTTTCCTCAAGCCATTCTTTCTATATCTTTATATATATATATATAAACATATGATTCCTCCAGTTCACAAGAGCTGATAATGTCACATCCTACTATCACTTTTCCCTGATCATAATTAATTACTACCTTTTTTATTCTTTCACAAAAGTTCCTAGAGATTGTGTGTGTGTTTGTGTGTGCTGCCATATCTTTATTCATACAATTGTTTCTAAACTATAAGGCTACTTTTGAAGATACATAGAACTAAATACAGGAACAGGGGATGTGACAAAAAGGAAAAAAAAACACATAAATTGATTAAACTGAACTCTGCACAATGCTTAAAAGAAATTATATTGTGTATAGACACAAATGAATTGACAAACAAGCAGTTCAGAAAATAAATATATTGTTTTAATTTTCAGTGTTTTTGTTTGCACAAGACTTCTCATTGATGTCACATATTCACTAGGCAGGGGTGCTAGCCTACTACTCAGGTCACCAGTAACGGTTTTGCCCGTAGGCACATCATGACTGCCTACTCCTGTAATTACTCCTCATGATACCACTGTTGAAGAGTCTTTTTACCTACTCATTTGTTTATATTTTTATATAATACATGATTTCAAAAATATCTCTTAGTGCAATTAGTTATAGAAAGCAAATGTTGTCAGTTAAAAAGTTATTTCTAGGAAATACTTTTGAGACATGCCAAATATATTTTATATCATAAAATATCCAAGTAAATCATCCCATTGTCTCTTTATACCCATGAAATATTTATAAAATGAACTTATTAATGTCTCTGAAAAAAGGTGATTTTGGTTCATATACAACTTATACAAGTTCAAAGAGATATAATTTTAACATCCATATATAAGTGCTGATAAACTGAGTAACAAGTTCCATGAATTTTAAAAAATTTAACCAATATTGAATGTTTAAATGACTTTCATTCTTGGCATTTTTAGTAGCTTTTTCTCCCAAAGTTCTTCATTCTTACTGATTATTTCCTTATTTTTTAACCTATAAACAGCATTAAGTAAAGCTCCATTCTTGTCAGTAATCCAACTTGTAAGTGCAGTACATTAGAGGTAGTATATCTAGCTTAAATGAGAATTTTAAGTTAGGATTTCCTTATTACTTATGTGATCTACCTATGCCATTATTTCCCTTGACTCACCTTTGCTTTATCTAATAATGCAGTTAATTTTATATCTATTATAAAGCATGTCCATGGGCTCCCACTTCAAAGTATTCTTAATACTGACAGCTTCAATATATGCATTATTATAAAAGTAATATAGCTTATTCCAGTAATGATATTACAAGACAACTAAGTATTTAATTTACTGTTTTATGTCTCTATCCATGAGCTACTTTTTCTTCTGTGGTCTATACATAGTGATCATTTGCCTTTTCTAACATGATAGAATCTTTGAAAAAATAAAAAGCAACAAGCATGAAATGCTTAGTGTCAATTTTGGGATCTGGCTAGTTGAGAATATCGGCTGTACTACTTCCTAGTTCTGTAACCTTGCTGAAGTTACTTAATGTATCTAAGGTGTCAATTTTCACATCTTTTAATAGGAAAAACTCATATTTGTTTTCTAGGATTGATGTGAGTCAAGTACTCTGAACAAAGCCCACACATGGTAAGTAAGGTTCCTTAAATTGTAACCAACTTTTCCATTCCCACCTTATCATGTTTGTTTTATGCTGTATTATCAGGCCCCTTGTCTTTCTGTCTTTCTTCTTTCTCTTCCCCCTCCTCTCTTTCTCTCTCTTCCCCGCCTCTCCTTTCCTCTCTCACCCCTTTTCTCTCTTCCCTCCTCCTCTCTCCCCCACACCCCAGCCTCTCCTATTCCACTAATTCTCTCTCTCACCCTCCTCTCTCTCCCTTCTTTTCTCTCTCTTTCCCTTTCCCTCTTTCTCACTCTCTCTTTCCTCCTTCTCTCCCCTCCTACTCTCTCTTCTCCCCTCTCCTTCCCCTCTCCTTTCTTCGACTGGAACCAAAAATGTACAACTCAGGCTAGCAGTTTGTTTATCAGAGGGAAGAAAGAAATCTGAATCAATTATTCAAATATCATAATTAACTGATTGGTTTTTCAAGTTTCCAATACTCTGATAGTAGTGCTAGATGAATGTACAGGCTTCAGTGTCAGAAATAAGTTGGTTTGAATTAGACTTTAACACTCACAACTTGGCTTATAACGTTGTTCCTTACCATCTTTAAGACTAAATCTCTCAAGCTGTGAAACAGAACTGAGAACATAGCTCCTAGGGCACTATGAAAGTAAAATGCACAATTCTTATTACAGTGTTTGTAATAATTGAAATGATTTCTTGTCTGTGACTACATAAGGCTAGTGATATTAGGATGTCTAATGAAATAACTTTTCCCCAGAAAATGAACAAGTAGGGCTTCTACTATTTAAATATTTATAAGTTCTTATTAAGTTACTTAGCATATTAAGGAGATATGTATATACCTTGGAAGGCTATTCTAGAAAAAAGATATAATCACTTCTTGAAAGAAGCTGGTATATGTGATATGCATAATACACTTAACAGATATTGACTGTTATTCATTTTAATGAAATTAAAACAATTTTTATTTAAGATATTTCTCAGAAATAGCTTAATAACAGTACTATTAGAATAAAACTAGAATGTCAGAAAAACAACATAAAACAAACAAATCTAAAGAAACAAATAGCCTGTTAAATAAAGACAGGGTGATTTTACCCTTCCCAGGAATTTTTAGTTGAAAATACATATGCTTACTGAAAAACTGTTTATATGTAAGGTCAAGATCAAAGAGCAGTATTTGTGTATTTCTAAAACCATAAAATATGCTTGGGTCAACTTCTCTGATCAATTTAAATTTGCAGCAGAAAAAGATGAACTAAGATTGTGATGAGTGAGATAACACAATTTCTAAGAAAAGAAGAAAAGCTAACAAATATATCTGAAAATATTTGACTACCTCCATTATTAAAGATTCTGTTTAAACCAAAACCCAATGCAAAAAATCTTCACAAACCAGCCCTTAATTTCAACTTAAAATGTAAAAATAAAATGTGAAAATGATGAAAAATACATCAAAACATAAAAAGTTAGGCATAAAAGCAGCAAAAATGGTCAGTACCTGAAAAACTGTACTTTGTAAATTACATATCCTTGTTTTTCAAAAACAACTACTTCTAGTCAATAAAAATCTAATAGTAATGTATCTTCTTGCCTACTTGAAAACACATATCGTTTTAGATAAACTCATATTCAATGAAAAATATTATTTTCTGTAAAATCCCATTTAAGTTATAGGAATATAAATTTTGTTTATGCACAAACACTGAGGTTACCAAATTTAATAAATATACATAAAGAAAAGTCTTAGATTTACACATAGAAATTTATTTCAAAATTATTATTATGGGAAATATTCCAATAGTATTATGTATAAACACTACGTTAAAAACATATACTGATTTAGAACAAATCACACGTTTTACATATCGGACCCTCTGATCACCAATTCCAACTATATTTTAATCTTTTTATGGTATTTAAATTGCATGTTAAATTTATATTAAGTAGAGTCAAAAGTCTACTGTTGCTCTTATTATAAAGGATCCTGAATCCTAACAAAACATCAATCTCAAAGTGATATTTAAACTTACCCCATTTAATGGGTATGTCTTCCATCCTAGTTCTCCCAGCACTGTTGTTGTATCAAGCAACACAACTGGAATTAAAGAAATAAAAAAAAAAAAAACTTGCGTGAATTTCTCAATTGATGCAAAAATATATCAAAGCTATTTAAATCATTAATGTCAACTAACCTTAATATTATCTAGTGTTTTAGCATTATTAAATTGTATTACTTACTTTGAAATCATTTGCATATAATAAATACTACTGCAGAATACCGAGTGATAAAATACACGAGGTATTTATAGGCTAACTTAAAATATGCAGTATGTGCTGAGCAATGCTCAATGAACTGGTTCAGCAATTAAGTTAGGCTAAGGTTGTAGGGCATGTCAAAAAATATTTCACAAAGATGCAAATTAAATGTGGATAGGATGAGGTGGTCTGTAATCAGATGTCATGAGAAATAAATGCTTTTTTTTTAATACCTTTGGTAAAGTAACTGTGCTGTGACTAAATCAGTTGTCAGTGCTGCATTAGAGACTACGAGTGGGGATATTTTGGGCAAAGCAGGACAACTAGAAAAGAGGATAGAATTGAAGAGAACAGTAAATGAAGATTTTTGTACATTTTTTCTTCAGATAAATGGGTAAGGCACATGATTCAGCTGATCTTTACTTTTAACTATTATACCTCTACCCCAAGATGCTAGTAGACCATGTGTCACACGCTGAGAAACAATGTTTTGGTATGTCATCAAAAGTTTTTAGTAGTTCTTCAAATAATTAAAAAAAAATTATATGTATTTTAAAAATACACCATTGGGAATATTTATTTAAAATCATCTGTTATTTGTTATCTGTTGTTATCTACCATAAGGATCCTGTAGTTTTATTTTAATCACTGGTATCTTACTGATTTTTACATATGAAATTTGTTTAAACTTCTGGTATAAACTTTACTTATGGCTTGCAAAATATTCATTTAGTACTGTTAAAACGTAGTCACTAAACATGGATCTGTAAAACCAAGCTATATTTCTTTGATTTTTATTGTAGAAAATTGTCAAATATTTCAAAATGTACCAAAAACAGTACAATGTACCTTAATGTACTCATCACCTCAGCATTAATAATTACTTACTTATATATTACAGTGCATTGATATTCCTCTTTAAACTTATTTTTAACCTATAGGCCCCCCCAGTATCTTTGTTCTCATTAGATTCATTCAGGTATGGTTTACTTATGATAAAATCAAAACTTTTAAAATGCAAATTTCTATTAACTGTGACAAACCCCTCTACCCATGTAGATAATACTGTAATCTAAATATAGAATATTTCCATCAACTCAAAAATTTTCTTTGTGATCCTTTCAGTAAATCTCTTCCACTTCCCAGCCCCTGGCAACAATTAATCTGACTTCTGTCCCCATGGTTTTGCCTTTCCTAAAATATCAAAGGAAGGAAAACTTACAGCATGCAGCCTTTCATGTAGTAAAATGCACCTGAGATCCATCATTGCTGTTGTATGTCTAAATAGTTTCTTTTTATTGCTTAAAAGTATTCTTTTGTATAGAATTCCCTGGTTGATAGGCTATTTCCAGTTGGGGACTTTATAAACAAAGCTACTATAAATTTCCATATACAAATTTTTATATGAACCTGTGTTTTTATTTCTCCATAGTGAATACCTAGGAGAGGGATTTTAGGGTTTATATGGAGAATGGTTGTTTTAAAAAGCTGTTCAACTGAACTCCAAAATAGTTTTGATGTGTTCTAGTTCCATTTGCAGACTATATGATTTTCAAATTGCTTCATACCAGGACTTGCTATTGTTGTTTTTTGAGGCATTCAAACAGATTTCCAATTATCTCATTGTTTAATATACTTCCCTAATGACTATGCAGTTATTTTTTTCACTATTTAAAATCAAACTGAGAAAGAACTAGGCTTTTCTTTCCACATTCTAGATTTTTCTTTATTGTAAGACATTATCAACATGGTTATTCCTACTCTCTGTACTTTCTGAAATGGTAGATATATTTAGTGGCTTGATCAGATTCAGCATACATTTATTTTTTATAATAAATGGTGTTTTATAGTCCTTACACCAGAAAACAAGAAGGATGTATACTAGTTTCATGTCAAAATGACTCGGGAACAGTCTGCAGAGGCTTCCACACTAGGTTAATGACATGATAAAAACATACCGACTTTGGCAGAATACTAAGAAAGCCATATTTTAAGAACAGGTAAATTATCTGAAAAGAATCAAACATTTATTTTGGTTTATTTTTATATATGAGCTACTTCTGAGTACAGTAACTAATAAAGAAATATTTATCTTATTGAAATATTCCAGTTAACAAATGAAGAAGAATGATGAAATTCAACAGTACCATTTTCTACTACTAATGAATTAATATATTTAGCTAATGGTCTCCAAAGGATGTTAACATCACAGAAAGAGAAAAAAGGAGATATAAAAGCCTGGGTTTTTAAAAAGGCTTCCCTTTATAATTTCATTGAGCCCATATTAACATTTTTAATAAACAATTCCAAAAGCCTGGAAGTAACAAGACAGAAAGTATAACAGGGAACATACACAGTCACACACATACACATATATATACACAAATGCACAAAATATTTTACATCTTGATTCATTTAAATTAACCAAAAAAACTCACATTAGAGAAAAAAACTAAATTATAATCAATAGCTAGTTATAAAGAACATTCAAAGCTACAAGTATATTTTGTTACCAAATTAAAACTTTTTTTTATTTTCAGTATATACTACTGAAAAGAATACAGAAACATAATACTGGTATCTACTTTTGGGCATTGAAAAGCTGAATGTCACTCATCTAGCACATTTTTTTTTTTTGGAATACCTCATTATTTTCCTAGAAGACTGGTAAAGTAGTAATACTAATTCACAGACACTGCAGGAAGGACTTTCCACATATTTTCTTCTTTACATAACCTGTACACTGTCGTATAAATTGTTTGACTTTTTTTTTAATATCCAATTTATAGATGAGAAAACTGAGGTTCAGAGAGGTTAATTTTTCTTGTGGTGACAAAGTGATTGATTCGTATTCCAACTAGAGAGAATGATGCTAGAATGTTCTTTAAAAATAACTTTAAAAGGTTTTTTAAAGAACATTTAAAAACTTTAAGTGTTTTATAAAAAGAGTATTTTCCTACCTTTTTAAATTTAAATATAAAACTTCATTTTTTTTGTTGATGCGATGACACCACTATTTCTACTGCTGAAATATCCTTTTTTTATCCCAGTTTTTCAACAATGGTTTTTACAAAAAATGTGCAAGCACTCCCTATAAATCATGCAGTTTAAATCAAAGGAAAATTAGAACAGACTACCACAAAATTCCTAATATGTACTGAAGTCTACCAACAGAGATTTCTTTTTCATGGAGTTAATATAGAAATTATTACAACTAAGTTGATTGACAATTATTCTAAAAACATAGTTACAAATGCTTTGTTCTTAACATTTATAATTTATAAACAGTGAAGCATATATTCATATATATATTCATTTCAAAACAAATTAAAGATATGTATATACCTATAACAGTATATATGCTTAGTAAGAATATTTTTTATTTTTTAGAAGCTTCAAAAAGTAGTTATGTATTTTCCTCAATAAATTGTAATCATACCTTTTAAAAATTCATAAAAACTGTAAAATTTCAAATTTGCATTCCACAAGAAGATGATATATTGATATTAAAATAACACTGAGGATTTTAGAGATGTTTAGTATCATTAAATAGAATAAATATTTAAATTTATCATTGTTTTATTTAGAAAACCCCCACAAATTCAGGTTTTTCAGGCACACTAACTGCATTGAACCCAGCAAGGTGAGAGCTCCTCCTGCTGGCTTTAAACAAAAGTAACCTAGTCCCCACCAGAGAACCAAAATACTGTAAACTTGAAGGAAACATCAACATTAACTTCAGTAAAAGCCAATACATTTTTATTTTTAATTTAATGACAGTGTTTTGGCAAGATTAATACCTACTGTGTATTTAAGGACTTTACATGAAAATATAATTATTTATTATTTCATATAACAAGGGATTGAATAAGCCAAAAAATAAAACAGAAGTCATAGTACGATGGTAGTAAACAATAATTTTTCATTTGTTCAATAAAATATTTGTTAATAATTTCTCTTGGAAACATTTTAAAAAATTCATGTGTTCCATGAAGCTATCAAGTGATAAAGACAAGGTTGATAGCATTGGATTAAACATGAGAGTAATGAGTAAATTTCTTGTTCTTTAATAATTTATTAAGTCTTAATAAGCATTCCTTTTAGTAAACTTAAGGAACATTAGTTTTAAAACAACACAGATTTATACCATAAAATAGAATATAATCTTTATTCCAACTGCAAAATAAAAACAAGAAGAGAGTTTATATATCATTTTAATAAACAAGAAAGAGAGGAATCATTTTGTTGTAAATGTTAAAGTTAGAAGTACGAGAAGTACTTTCAAAAGTTTGTGATTTTCAAAATCTCAGACAACAGTAAATACAGGTTTGGGTTTTTCTCCAATAGAGTCTGCGAAAAAGGGCGAAGCATTTCTTGTTAAAATCAATTGATTAAAGAATTTATTGCACCATTAAAGCCCAGAAAGGTAAAGTATGTTACTGAATCACTTGGTAACAACATTGTAAAGCTTTTAATAGTTCATTCCAAGTTCCATTGACTATAATGCATGCTATTTCTTCCCAAAAGTTTAAACAAGTAAAAGGAGAGAGAGACAGAAGGAGAGAGAGGGAGAGCAAGAGAGTGTGTGTGGGGGGAGGAGGGAGAGGGGAAGGTCATGTGATTTCAGCAGTATTCTATACAAATGTCACCCTGTTTAGATAATCAGTTCAAATGGAAATTCAGGTTACCAAGTTAACTAATCTAGTTTTGATTGACAAAAATGAAAGTTTTTACATCCTTATCTGTATGCTCTGGATATCTACCTTGATAAACATTCAGAATCAATAATTCCTAAAAAAAAAAAATCAAAACAAATTGCTTTAACCAAAAACAAATTGCTTTAAATGAATATAGTACTATTATGTCGACCCTTCATAAGTCCCCTTTATAGAGTGGCATTATTTTTCAGACATTTTCCAAAGAGGATCACTCCTCCTTAAAAACAACAGAACATTTATCTAGAAACCAAAACCAGTATTTATACCTAGTAGTATTTTACTATGTCATGGCTTTCTTTTTGTTTTGTTGCTTATTTTTAATATAGGTGTTGTCTCTGGTTAAATGCTTCTATCCCACTTGAGACACTAGAAATTTCATTTAAAATATAAGTAGAGGAAAAAACAAACAAACAAATGAACCAAACTTATGGAATATAAGAACAATTAGTGGTTACCAGATGGGAAAGGGGTTAAAAAAATAATAAAAAGCATAAAATAACACAGGCATAATGATGTTTTCTCAAAATTAGAAAATAAAATCAAGTATAGAAATTTTGAACTCAAACTCTTCAGCATTCTTAGAAAATGCTCTTGTTTTAGAAATCATGTTCAACCTCTCTGTCCCTTCTGAAAAAAATTATTATTTTGTACTTCAAATGAAAAATAAACTATAATAGCAGGAATTATTTTCCTTTGCTATTGCCTTAGATAGAAATAAAAGCAAAAAAAAAACCCATTTAGTTTATATTTTAAAAGCAAGTTATAAATTAGAATGAGAAAAGAACTATCACTGAAAACATTATCAAATAAATGAATATTTACTATTTGATGAAACATATAATAAGTCATGTTTATCCTCATTTTCACATATTGCTATTTATCTCCAACTTTCTATTATTATGCGGCTTGACACAGCTTTATTTGCTTTAGTCTCATAATCATTTCTAAAGCCTACCATTAGAAAGAAAGGCAAACCACAGAGACAGAGGCATGGAGAAGTGGAGAACCCAAGTGTAGATCTGATCCATTAAAAGGTCAGTGAGCAAGGTCATTAAGATGTAACAATAGCCACCTTACAAAGCCTTGCATCCACCAAATTACTCAGTTATTTCTATGGTTATAAGAAAAAAATGAAAGTTGGCATGTCCCCAATTAATAGCAGTATGTAAGTCTTCCATCTTGATATTTTGAGTACTTGATCTCTAAATAAATGAACATCATATTATTTCCATTTATTTCAATCACAAAGTTTAGTGGGTAGAAAAAAGTCTTTCATAGTCTTTTCTTGACTAAATATGCTAAACTTCTCATCTCCAGAGACCCATAGCATTTATACCCTATTTAGCGCTACTGAACCTGCTCCTATCATTTACATAGCTTCAGAGATTCTTTTTGACTTCCTAAGTCTTTTTCCCTACATTTCTCAATTTTCTTCCAAAGGCTTTGGACACTTCATTATTTTGGGGAGAATATTATGAAACTCAATGTTTGAAATCCACTGAACTCATTGTTTTATAGCTCCAGTAAAAGAGATCATAACTAATTAGTTGAAAATCTCATCTACAATATAAGGGCTATCTCTATGAAAAACGACTTTATACAAAGGACAGTTTTTAAAAACTACTGCAACCCTTATTTTCAAAAAATGAAAGTTTTTGCATTGAAAAGGGAAAAAAGACTACATTCCCACTTACTAGAATTTTGTGTCAACCCACATGCCACAGTTTATTCAAACATGTAAATAGCAAAACAGATTAAAATGCCCTTATTCAGAAGGTGCAGACAAAGAAAGGCTACAGCTATTTAGTAGACTGTGTAGAATTAAATTGCTATTCCGTAAGAGCAGACATCCAATATCACATCAACATCAAAACTGTCAGTAATTGGACCACTTATCTCAGTTTCTATAAAAGTGCCAAAGAAAGAATAGGTTGTAGAAATGTGTTCTAGGAGTCAACAGGAAGAGAAATAATAATTTTCCACCTAAAGGATTGTGCATAAAATAATTACAAGCAGAAGAAATATCTGCAAAATTTGTCAGGAGTGAAAGTGTGTTTTACTTAGAGTAGGAATTAAAGAAAATTAAACATATTTTGTAATCCAGACTGTAGTCATTCAAAATAAAATATTATCAAGTAAATATCTTAATTGTATGATCACAAATTTGATAAAAAATACGTATTAAACAAACTTAAAATATTATCTTTGACCCATTAAAATTAAAGCCACACACACAAAATAAAAGAGTTATGGACAAATCATTATTATTGTAATTTAACAATTTAACAACATTTCTGCTATAAGAGTATGAGCTCCAGGACAGGGCCTGTGGGTGTGTACATTTATGCATATATATTGACAAAAATGAATCTATGAATGAATAAATGAAGTGAATGGAAGGAAACATAGGCAAGAAACTCATATCTTGGAAATGAAAAATTCTCTCAATGAACTATTGAAAAAGCACTATAGGGTTATTGGTAAGGCTGGAATTAGATGAAAATTAAATGCTCATTATGCTTAGTTTGTAATGGATAAGGTCAAAGGCTGTTCACATATAATCTCTGTGAAATGTCACGAAGAAACAAACTGGTTTTCAAAAAAAATAAAATCAGGGTTTCCCTGGTGTCCCAAGTGGTTGAGCACCATACTGTGGAGCTTCTGCAGCCACTGCAGCACAAATTCAACCCCCAGAGAGGGAGAGGACCCACATGGCACAGCAGATCTGTCCTGACTTGCCCACTGCTCCCCTCAGCAGTTTATTTCAGCTGATCTACCTGTTCTGCTCCCCACTCTATCTCCAGTGAATCCTCTCAACCACTATCCTGAGCCTCTGACCTGTACCTCAGCTCTTGTATTCGTAGATAATAATATTAAAAAAAAATAAGAAAAAAAAATCAAAATAGGCAATTGTTTTGAGAACAGAATGGATTAGGAGAAGATAAACATTTTTCTTTGGAAACAAACGTATCTTGAGGTATTCATCTCTGCTCTTCTCTGGCCCCAACCCTTCATCACAGAATACCCTCAAGAATTCCTGCTTTCAATCCAAATCCTGTGCATTTATCCCCATCTGTATTAGTATGCATGTTGCAAGTTATCCTCCTCCTATCTGCTGTCACACTGAAAGTATCAATCGTATCCAAAAAACATTTTAGCTACAATGGCGCACAAATGTACTTAAGAGTACTCATTTCCCTTTATTTCTTCCTGCATTACTTATTTATCCAAGTTAAACTAAAATAATTATAGCATCCCTCAGGTGATAATAACTGAGGACCTCATAGCATAACTAAAAATCACATCACAGAAGCAGTTCCTCATAGAAATACATTGAAATAAATACATAAAACTCAAACTTCTATCATATCCAGATAAACTTCCCACTGTTACAATTATATCATTGCCTTTTTTTACAATTAATTTATTTTTCTTACAAGGTTTGCTTTCTTTCCTTGGTATAGTTCCCTTAGAATTTTCACCACCAATTCACCTGTGTACCATCACCACAGTCCCTTGTGCTCCACAGTCCCTTGTGTTCCACCCGTCCCTGCCCTGATCCCAACCCCTTCCTCTTCCCTCCTTAATGTCTCTGATTTGTAGTTGTCTGTTTATTTTTGTTTTGTTTAGTTGAGGTTTTGTTGTCATTGCTGATGTTATTTTTCTTCTTTTCTAGTTCCCCTAAACTCCTCCTATGAATGAGACCATTGAGTATTTTTCTTTTTCCTTCTGACTTATTTCACTGAGCATAATCCCTTCAGACACCATCCATGTTTCTACAAATGTCTCCAGTTTATCTTTTTTGATTGCTAAATAATATTCCATTGTGTATATAATGACCACATTTTCTTGATCCAGTCATCAATTTTTGGGCATTTAGGTTGATTCCAAGCCTTACCTATTATAAATAATGCTGTAATAAACATAGTGGTTCATGTATTCTTTTGAATTAATGTTTTCTATCTGCTTGGCTTAAATATCCTTTGCCTATGTAAACTTTGTCAGGTTTATAATTATTATCCCAAAACTTGTAAGATGCTCTGCTGAGGGCCAGAGAATTCTTTAAGCCTACTTACTGTCCATCCCAAAATAGCTCTCCACAGACACTAATCCGGTTACTCAATGCTCCAAGGTATCATGGGTTACTATGTAAATGGAAAAAAAAATTTTGTATATTGTGTCATGAGGCATAATTGTCTCTTTTTGCTTTTAAACTTTTATTAATCCACTCAAAGAATCTTCAAGATATCTAAGGCCATTGCTATGTTTTTCACAGATTTTCCATTCTCTCTCTTCAGCTGACTCTAGAAATACTATCCACACTTCAACTTTTTTATTTCTAAAACAGGCAAAATCAACTAGCCAATACTGACTCTTCTAGAGTAGTAACTGTATTCATGAACAGTTAGATTTCACAGTCAACTGCTTATAAAACAAGGTGTCAGGTCATGAAACTTCACATAAGATAATGTGCATTCTAGGAAGATGCCACCGAAATATTTTAAATAAAATACAATTTTCTAGCTCTTCTGCCATAATTTCAACATTATTGATTACCTAAAGAATGTGTGCTGTGTTTTAAATCACTAAATTGAACCACATTGAGTATCTAGTAAATAAACTGTCTAAGAAACACAATAGTCTATATTAATATAAATGGGCAGGAGAAATGTGAAGACAAAAAATTAAGACAACCAGTTGTCATATCATTTACATATTAAACAGCTTTTAGTGTAATTATTTGATAAATCAAGTGATGAAAATTATGTAGAACAACTTCTTACTGGAAGCTACTGAGGAAATGACAGCAAATATGATGCCACATTTGGAGACACATGAACTGTAAGACAGTTAATCTTTTGTGGCATATTTCTGTACTGCAGAGCAGTCCGGAGGAAGAATGGTTTATAAATGAAACATTTACAAATGTGACCCATGCCAAGAGCAGCAATGGCTTCAGTATACAGAAAATAATGACAGATGGAAGCTTTATTGCTGGCAGGAAAAAGAAAAAGAAAACAAACAAATATTATTATCACTGCCCTGTAGGGAAGGCAAGTCATTAAGTGGCATTGTTAAGTATTTATCATCAGGATATTCTGCAATAAAATAAATGAACAGAATTGATAATGACATTTTAACATTTAGGTAAATGAAGAATATTTTATACAACATACGTTTCTTCCCCTAGTGTAATTAAGCATGATAAAGCAGAGGCATGTTTTCATATGATATAGATCAGTTTTCTTAATTTATTGATTACTCAAGACCTCGGTTATGGCAAAATACTTAAAGTGTTGAGAAACTTTTGTGGTAAAATCATCAAGATACAGATTCCATTCTCAGGTTTCAGAACTCAGAAGTTCAATTTTTAACTTTTTAAAGAGTGATCACACTTTTAAAAACTGATTCTTGCTAATGAGGCATATAGGATAGACTAACTTATGAATGAGGACAATTTATTCAGTGATGATTTTTCTCCCTAGGAATCTCCTTGAATGTAAATACATTCAAGAGATCGAATTATGTATCAAACTATACTCAGAAAGTACTAAATTATTGGATAGGCATAACCCTGTTTTCCTTTTTAAAATTCTCTTGTATTATTTCTATTTTAATTAAGAAAAACATCTATCCATTTTAAATGTATTAATTTTAAATAGTGCTGAAAAACATTGAGAAACTTTCTATTTAAATGAGTTGTTTTTATTTTTTTTAAATATGTGAAGTCTTTTAAGATTTATTTATGCAAACAATAGCTGGGGTGCAGATCAGAGGTGCAGGGGTGAGAGGATTCATCAGAGACAGAGCAGGGAGCAGAACAGGCAGATAAACTGCTAAGTGGAGCAGCGGGAGAGACAGGAGAGGTCTGCTGCACCATGTGGGTCACCTCCCTGGCCAGGGATTGAACTCATGCTGCAGAGGCTGTGGATTGTTTCATAGTGATGAGATTTAACCCCTTGTGCTGCAGGAAGGCTCTGAAAAAATTGTTTTTAAAAACATATTGTCAACTGCACTATGATATTTCAAATACTATTTACAACACATAGTTTTGTGATTATAAACTATCTGTTAATAGCAAAATTTTTCAAGAAGGATTCTTACATGTGAATAAAATAAAGCCTAGATACTATGATTGTATATGGTTTTAAATAATATCAGAGACTAACATTTAATGACTATGCCTCCTGATTTGGGGAAGAATATAAGCGTTTAGAGGTGAAAAATAATAGACAAAAACTCTATTTAAATGGGGCCAGAAGTTACAAGTGTATGTTCACACATTCATAATCAGCAAACTACAAGATCCAACATCCTTGGTATCTACAGTAGGAAGTGCTGTTGCTACTCCACCAAAATTAAAAGAAGTAGGTCCTCCAGAGGCTCTATAGGGGTTTGCAGATCTTGGTTCAGGGAAGTCCATGTATGCCTCTTCCCCCAAGATTGCACTTTCCAACCTGAATTTTTCTATTTTTTTTTATTTTCAAATAAACCAATTCTACTGTTGGAATAACTGATTGATTTTCATTGAGGTCAACATAGGCAGGCAGGGAGCTTATAAGTGGCTGGACATATTGCTTCTGTTGTAGGTTGACTGAGAAGAGTTTTAAAAATTTACAACTATTGATCTCTCAGGCAAATAGTTTCTGAGCAGTTGATCTTAGTTTTTTTTTTTCAGTCTTAATAATTATATGTCATCATATAATGCAAAAATGCTGTATTTTGAATGCACAATCCTTCATGAATCTATTCTTTGTCTCTCTGCCATCACACTTTTCACAGAAAACTTATCAATTTGAAGATTTTGACTTTTTTTTCAGTGCTGTTGATATCTGAAATAGTATCTTCTAGCAAGTCTCTTCAGGCAGAATTCAGAAGTCCATCAAACTTTACATTTCTGTATCTGAGCTTATTATATTGCCATTACATCACGATTCTTCTATTTCAGTCACTGGTGACCAATATCTACCCAATCATTCAAATTAGTAATCTGCTTCCAACTTCAACCCACCCCTCACTCCTTATCAGTTGTCAAAGTAGATGTTTTTGACAGAACAATGGACCCCTGAAGTTGCCGTGTCTTCTTTCATTCCATGAATACGAACATGCTATGTGGCAAAGAGAAATTAAGTTTACAAATCAATTTATCTGACAGAAAGACTGTTATAGATTATTGGTGGATCCGATGCAATGACAAGGGTTCTTAACAGTAGAAACACAACACACAAAAACACAAAAAGACATGGGCAAATCATAAACACTTTGTGTATGTAGAGGGGGAGAGAATGGGATGAGGGCAGAAAGAGCACAAGGGACTGAGGTGATGGTGCACTGGTGACATGGTGGTGGGAAATCTATGAGGACCACAATTGATGTAAAAAAAAAAAATATATATATATACACATAAAGAGAAAAAAAAGTAGAAAATAGTGTCAATGAAAGATGTGACCATAGATGAAAGACACAAAATGTAATATTGATGACTTGAAGATGGAGGAAGACAGTTAACAGCCAAGGAATATGGGCAACCTCCAGATAGGTCAAGGGCAAGGAAATGAATTTCCCCCTCTAATCTCCAGAAAGAAACAGTCCCATTAACACCTGGATTTTAAGTCTGGGTAGATCCATGTCAAATTTCTAACTTACAAAATTGATGTATAAATGTTATTTATTCTGTCTGATTTATTTCACTAAGCAAAATATCCTCTGGGTCTATCGATGTTGTTGCAAATGGCAGAATTTTTTTTTTTATGGTTGAGTAGTTTCATTCATATATGCATAGCAAAGAAATCAAACAAATGGTTTAACTAAATAAAACAAAATCAAACTTTTATTCTATAAGACCAATTAGCAATTGCCAAAAGGGAATGGGAAAAAAGGACAGACAAGTTGGCTAATTGTATGGTAAAGGACATATAGCACTTTAGTGGTAAACTTAGTGTAATATATGTATGTGTTGACTTTTAATGAAATAACTGAAACTTATATTAAAATGCAATGCTACTTAAAAAACAGAAAAATAATTGTGTTATTTAACTACTAAGAATGTGATCATATGTCACAACAGAGAGAAAATTAATATAATAAACTTCCTAAAGTATCTTCAAATTTATCACTTATTTTTATTCGCTACTAATTGCATCTCTCAAATGGAGTAGGGTCTTTTGATCTTGTTGTTATTATTTCTTTTACACACTGGAGCCTTAGTGAGCTATCTAAAATAAAAATATAATTTCTTCATTCTCTGTTCAAAATTCCTTAGTATTTCATCTTATCACTTAAAAATTCTCTCACAACATTTGCTACAACCTTACACTTCATAATGTCTATGTTAAGAATTCTATTATGTTATGCATATAAAGGTGAATCAAAATAAACTCAATGGGACTATAATTTACTATGAAAAGAGAAAATAAACAGAAACTATAAAATACGTAATTATATATTATGAGATGTGCTAATGAATATAGTTCATATTTCAGGCTCACAATGAATCTAAAACGGGAGTCATGATTAGAAAGAAATAAGCTATTACAGAAAAACATAATGTCATTACAGGTATATTTTAGATCCACATGTTAACTATATAATAATGAATTAGAGAACACATTAAATAAGATACTGCTTAATTATTTTTAATCCAGTGTTCAACATTTTTGGTGCTAAAACTTTTCCCATTGAATATGTTCCAATATTCTGTGGTAAAATATTTAAGAAAACATGGCTGGGCAACTGTTGCCTTACAAGGTATATAAGGTACACTTACAAGGTGAATTCCTATCACTACATTCCTGGCTTGCATCCAGAAATGTAATGTCCTACATACTGGTCTTCTTTTGCAGTAGCCCACCACCACATTATGCTGTTACACAGGCAATATTCATATTCATTCTGCCCTCTCACCTGCCCAAATTTTTACTCATGCTGTACCTTTCTTCTCAAAACAGTCTTGCTTTGTTGGTCCCACAGGTAGAGTTCTGATTCATCAGTTATGGCTTAGCTTAAATCTAATTTCATATAGAATCTAATTTACCCCCAAAAGACATAAATGCTCTTACTCTTCATGTCACATTTAAATATGTACATATTTAATGTACCACTTCACTAGCAGCACCTGTCTCATTTAATTTTACTACAATGTATACATGTACATGTGTTTATCTTGGTATAACTTCTTCTACAAACTAAATTCTCTGAAAGCCAGGACAATATATTTTAATACCTACTCTCTTTTCAAAGATTGTATTTTTAAAAATCAGTAATTAAACAAAAATGAATAGAAAGGGTTTACAATGTCCATATAGATAGATAGATAGATAGATAGATAGATAGATAGATAGATAGATAGATAGATCTGCAATTAGTACATATCTCTGCAATTAGTAAAGAGCACAAAATGTTTATAAAAATAGGTACTCAGAGCACACAAAAAATAGTTAAATTTTTCTGTAGCTGCAAAGTATTGAGGAGAATACATTGGTGAGGAAGTAAAGTTCTATGATTATAAATCCAGTATTCCAAAACCAATAAATAATAAAAGAACTCTGATCTTTTCTATCAAGTTATGTTAAATTACCAGAGAAGAATTAAATCACTGGCAAAGCCACAATAATAATCCTGATGATGTAAGATAAAAAAAGAGATGAAATATTTGAAATTAAATCATAATAATGCAGAAATTTCAACATTTTAAGCAAAAGAACAAAACCCTAATAGAGGCTATTTTATATATGTATTAAAAAAGTATATTTGAAGTAGTCTTGGGTATAGTCTCTCAAATAATTCTTACATAAAACACTAATCAAATATAAGAGAAAAAAATAAAACTCTGAATAAGACCCATCCACCCAGAATAAAATAAAGCAATAGATGTTCTCAACAGATAAAGCAGTCAATGAATTATGACTATGCAGGTTGAAAAATGGCTAAGGAAAGGACCACCTGATGATATTAAAAGTGCATTCAAAAAGAGCCATCAGAAGTGGATATAACATCTTTGAAGTTAAATATAGGGATCCAAGTGATTTTACACTCTGATCTTGGAATGGCCAGACTTACACTTTTTTTATAGAGACCCAATTTGGTTAAGCTGTAATATAAATTCAAATTATCAGTTAATTTTATTACAGACTTATACTGAAAATTCAAAATATGAGATAGAATATTAGTATATCTCTATTTTTGCTCTTGGTATAGTTAATCAACTTGATGGCATGCCTTTGTGTCTGAGAGGACCAAATTATGAATACCCAGAGTATGGAAGTCAAGATTTCCCAATTATACTGGGAAAGGATCTTATCTTTTCTAAGCAGAGGAACCAAACTGACAATAATCAACAGAAGTAGATACTCTGATCATGAGGTTAGCGACTATTTTCTTGTATATCCTCTATTGAAAGGAAGACTATATCCTAATCACTTTGTTTATAGATAAGTAAATGGCAAAACAGTTTTAACTCAATGGAAACCTATAAAGCAACTATAAGAAAAGCTTATTAAATAAATATTTCTAAGGACCCAATATTAGGTAAGGAAGATATTAACATGAGAAACAACAATAAATACTATTAATTAGCCTACTCCTCATCACCTTAGTCAACATCTGTTGAATACTTGGTAAATCCAGGAACTATAGAAGGCACTCAAATAAATAATACATCACAGGGAACTTGTCATTCTAAATAAAGTTCTTTCAGTGATGAACAAAATACTTCAAAAACTAGACCTATTTACTATACTATGTAAAAGCCTTAAAAATATAGCAACTGAGAATATTTAGTAAACTGACCCAAACAAACAAAGCTGAGTGACTAATGAAGACGATTTTCAATCCATCCTGTCTACAAAGTTAAAATTCAATGAACATCCTCTTGAACATCCTCTTGGACTCATTTCGATAACTAGAATTTCTGGTCCTTTTAGAAAATAATGATGTTGCTTCAGGTCAACCACTAAATCACCATAAATAATGATCAAACTTAACAAAATAAAACACAACTTGCAAGTATTTATTAAGGTTTTATTTACTTATATTCCTCTTAAAAATGGTATTTTCTCTAAAATTACCTACATTGAACAAAAATTCTGAGAAATTCTCAAATGACCAACATTATGCTTGCTTGTCCCTGACATAACAGTTAAGTTCAAGAGAGTTCAAGAGGTCAGAAAAACCTGCAATGCAAGAAGAGTGAAAGGAAGAAAGTGATTTCTAAGATGTGATGTTTTATAGGTATCCTGCATTCTGGTGATTTTCTGATTAAAAGATTCCAATAAGCAGCTATAAGGGAACCAAATAAAGATCAAGGAAAGGAATAAGAACAATAATAATAATAACAATAACAGCAATAAAGACACAGAAACCAAAAATGAGGAGTCAA
>JAGFMF010011400.1:537798-560758 GCA_019455555.1 Galemys pyrenaicus
AAAAAACAAAAAAAAAAATAAGTAGCTATAAAAACACAGCAAGACAAAAAAGTTTACATGATTTTATAGATATATTTTCCTAACACAGAAACAACAAATGATGACCTCATATTTACTTAGAATTTTAGAAATACATATCATGAAACTTAAGTTTAAATTTAATTGATTTTAAAGGAATCCCATATTACTGCCTAATCTTCCACAGTATGAAATGATTAAGTTCTGAACCATAGTCATCCACACTTCTTTTGAATAAGAAGATAAACTGGCACTTTTAAAAGCATTTACTTTTAAATTTTATATTTCATACCTAATTAGAGTAAGTGGACCAAAGTCATGAACAAATCTTATGATAGAAGGCTATGGCCTATGTATTTAGTCACCAATTTCTGAATTAAAACCTGCTAGGAAGCTAAACTTCATGTGTTGATACACTTCGGCTTTAAAGGTTGCTCTGAATTTCAATGAGCACACCCTGGTCAATGCTGATTCTTTCCATCTTTCCATTGTTCCATCTTTCTGAATGGATCATTCTCAAAATGAGAGGTTTATCTCACTGTGGTTTTGATTTACATTTCCCTGATAATATTGGGTCACTGAAAAAGTTACAATGTAATTTTTCTATGGTTTTCAAGCAAAAATGCATGATGACTTTTCTGACAATGCAATGAGTGATAAAGAACACTTTGTTTTTATACCTGTTGGCTATCTATAGGCTTTTTTAGAGAAATACCTATATAATTATCCTACCCATTTTTTTTTAAATTTGGGTTATGTGACATCTCATTGAACTGTATGAGTTCTTTGTAGATCTTCGACATCAGCCCCTTGTGAGGTGTATGATGATGCGCAAATATTTTCTCAGATTGGGTACTGTATCTTTGCCTTTTAATGACACTTTCACTGTGTAGGAGTTTGTTAGTTTGATGTAGTCCCATTTATTTTTGCTTTTGTTTCCCTTACTGTTGAGAAGCTTGAGCCTAACCCTAACACAACTGCTCAATAAATTAATGTCTCTTTTAGGCCCCCATTTTGAATTCTTACAGGTTGATTATATTTGGAAAAGTATAAGATATTTTTACATACTACCACTTATTTATATCATCTAAAGGAGAGAAATCCATTAAAATCTGTAACTTAATTTTCTTATTTAATCATAAAAACTACTTTCTCTAAGTCATTCATTTCTCACTTAAAATAGTTTATTAATTAAAAAATATGTCTTGTCTTTATACCAACTTCTGTCTAACCACTTAATATAACAAACACACCTTCATGAAATGTACAGTATATTTTATCTATCTTACCTTCAGATGGCATTAATTAGCCCAAGGCTTATATTTTCCCTAATTATTTGATCTAATATACAATGAGTGAATTGGAGATCAGCATCCTTTAAAATAAAATTTTACACATAAGAATCATCTTACTTGACTTTATATTTAAGTTAGTAATTCCCTTTTCTCACTACCTTCTTGATTTGTCTTATTTCACTACCTCCACCCTTCATATACTATCTTATATTTGTCTTATTCCATCAAGCTCAGATACATCTGTATCCCACAACTGCATAGAAACATTGTTCATTTTTATTTATCCCCATAGAAAGATTTATCACTCTTAGATTTTTATATCAATTTTTCAATTTAATTTTTATTTAATTTTTCTGTGATAAAAATTGTGACATAACTCAGAACTTAATGATCACAATTCAGATATACCACAATTTAACCTTAAGAAATCCAACAAAACAACAGAAAATTGACTTTTAGCTATTTTTAGAAGTCAGGCTTTATATACAGATCTTTTGGATCACTAAGAATCAGTAATTTTTTTAAAATTTTAATCTTTAATTGGTCTATTTTCCAAATATTCCAATCTTCTTCTATATACAATTTTAATTATACCTATGCACACCTAGTTTATATAATCTGATAATTGCATCATCATATGATGATATCTCTGTAAGAAAAGATGATATAGCAAATTGTTTCTTTTAGGTAGGTTAAGAACAGTGAATATCAGCATATGAGAAGCATGTAACCAGTAATTAGTTTCAATTTGAATATGAGTAACTGAAAGGAACTAAGTATGACATACATTTTGTAACTAGTGATAGTGTAAACTACAGTATGTTTAAGTGCTGGTATTCAGGAAAGACCACAAACACTAGATAAAGATCAAATTTATACATACAAGTATGAATTCAGGCACAAAGTTTCCATCACTAAACCAAATCACAATGGTTTTAGAAAGACAAAGCAGAGAATCCAAAAGTTCAGAATGAATGTAAGTTTAACGTAACACCAGAATCTTTGCTGCTTTGTTCAAAACTGCGGGAATGTTTCTAATAACTTAAGGTTACCCCTACTTCCAGGCTACAAAGGAAATGTTCATATTATCTATACCACTATACTGATTTATTTTTTATTTTTAAGAAAAGATGAAACATGCTTTTTTAATTCCAAGTTATATTCTATAATTTTTCCAAACCTTTGTTTTTGGAGCATATGGATTTTAACTTAGAGGTGATAAATATAATTGAGAAAATCTAGCTAAAAATACTTTTCTTGAAAACACCAAAGAAAACAGTTTTCTTATAATCATTTCTCAGTGTGGCAATTCCACTCCTAGAAATCTACCAAGGGGCAGAAAAACATTAATTCAAAATTATGTCTGTATCCCTATGTTGATTACAGCATTATTTATCATAGGTAAGATATGGAAACAACCCAAATGCCCAAAAATGCATGACTGGAACAAGAAAATTTGATATATATATATATATATATATATATATACACACACAGTGGAACACTATTCAGTAATCAAAAAAGACAAACTCATGGCACTGGCATCAACATGGATAGAGCTAGAAGGGATTATGCTCAGTGAAATAAGTCAAAAGGAAAAGAAAAAAAAATTGATGGTTTCGCTTATAGGAGAAATACAGGGGAATCAAATAAGGGATTAGGGGAAAAATAGCAACAATAAAAAAATTAACAGGGAACTATAAATCGGAGACATTATGTGGAAAGGGAGAGGAAGAGGGATCAAAACAGAGAAGGGAAGAGCACAAAGGACTATGGAAATGGTGCAAGGGTAAATTTGTGGTGGGAATTATATGGGGACTATACCTGAGAGGAGAAAGCAAATGTTGTACAAAAATGAACAATAATGTAAAATATATATATAAATAAATTACATTTAAAAACAATATACTAAAGATTTCTATTTAAATAAAAATTGTAACAATTTTCTTTGATTTTTAATAAATTATTTTTCACATTAAATTTTTTAAAATTCAGTTCTTTGAGGTAACATTGGTATACAAAACTGTATATGCCTTTGGGGTATAGGTTCACCTCTTCAGATGTATGTTATTACACAATGTCCACCAATATTGCTTTAAGATTAATGAAAAGTACAAATTAGATAAATGGACAAAATAAAGAAAATCTCCTATTATTTTTTAAGTATGGTTAAACATATTTATCAAGGTGTCATATAAACAAAGGTTATTCCAGGGTGATAATCCATATGCTCTCAAAAGCATGTTTCGGGACTGTCAAACCAAGTGGTAATTATACTTTTAACATCCCTTCTTCCTCACTCTAGTACAATCCTTTCCATTCTAAACACTGAGAGCCAAATTTTATTTGTTTGGAAAAAGTTCATGGTTTCTGCAGGCTAAAATCTAACTTCAATACTCTACTTGTCCACTGCACATCACTGATAGAATTGACTCACAAAATTAGCAAACATCCTTATCTTCCTATATAACCTAAGTAAATATAGGTTTTATTACAGAAACCTATAATTTCTTTCTATAATTTAAGAGGAATTATTTAAATGAACATTTACTGCAAATAATATACAATATATAGATATGTCTTTTTACATGGGCTCAACTATCAAGTTCCGAAGTATTTCTAACTTTGAAAAATAAGTCTTGCATCCTATTTGAATAAGGTGGAAAAAAATTCTGATTAATATATAATTATAGCAGCTTGATCAAGGATATTTTTTCCTATTCAACCAGTTCACACTATATTTTAATTAACAATCCTAGGTGCTGACAGATTAACTCTGACAGATATGTATAGATGGATTACATAAAGGAAACCCTACAGTTATACAGAAATGCTTAGTTGAAGATAATTATAAATTCTAATATGAAAACACCTCTTTTTCTTTTAAATGTGAATTCCAGTAGAGAAGACCACATTAAATTTTCTGATTTCAACAAAATTTAAAGACACTGAATTGAAAACTAAACTGGGAGAATAGATGACATACTTAAAATTATGTGTCAAGTAAATAGGCATTGCATCAAATCAAAGCACTCTCAACTCAAAATATGAAATAAATAAAAATGCTTCTAAGTAAAAACATTCCAACCTGGACAAAATAATGCTGCTGGTTTTATTTTGCAGCGAATTTTCCCTACTTATACTAAAAGAGGGTAGTATACTAGGATGGTATGTCAAGAAATTTAAAGATTTTCTAGGACGGAAAGTAAAACCAGTTAAACTACAATAAACCCTTGTAGGTTTTAATACCCATTATCATAAATGACAAATTAATTGCTGAGAGAATGTTAACATAAAATTGAAATTTATAATGTAATTTAAAGAAATTAAGACAATAAACTAAGTATGTTTATAAGATTAGAGTTAAAATGTAATGCTAAAGAAATAATTAGAGGTTAGGCAGGGGAGTAATACTTTGTAGGAAGTCTAACCTCTCAGATATAATTATCAGGAAAGCAGCTATATCACCTTTTATTTTTTCTTTCATCAGAGAACTCAGTTCTAACCCTCGCCTCCCGAACCGATTACCACAATATAGAAGACCAGGGAAAGGGCAGTTGAAACAAATTCATGGTTTAGTGGTCACAATCTCACTCCTTGCTGCACTAAATATTATTAATTGATGCTTTAAATTTAAACATAAGGTGGGGAGGGATGGAGAAGAGGGCAAAGACAGGGATGAGGGCATAAAGAGCACAAGGGACTGAGGTGATGGTGTGCGGGTGAAATGTGTGGGGAACTTCCTGGGGACTACAAATGATGTCAAATACAATTAAATAGATCTAATTAAATATAAATAAATAAACAGAAATCTGAGGAGATGTGAACCTATCTCCTTAAATCATACACACTGTTGTAAACCAATGTTAATTCCACACAGGAAAAAATAAAATTTTCAGATTTAACATTTTGTGACTGTGACATGAGAATTGGGAGTAGTGCCCTTACCTGAATCTTATTTTTCTTTTAGGGAGAAATCACAGAATAGATAGGAAACTTGCTCAAAACAGGGAATCTGAAAGTGAGCAAATATCTGGCTTCTGGAAGCTGTAATATAGGTTCCACAGTGGTCAATAGAACGTTTAAGCCCAAAATCTTCATTTATTTTTCATGTCCTTAATTTTCTCCTCTGATATAAATTTTATCTAACTTTTACTTATTTGTATTCTTTAAATTTTCATCTTTTATTGTGTTAGCGATGGCTTACAACACTGTATGTGATTTAGAGCCATAGATTAGACTGAAGATGTATGTTCCCATACCACACCCACAAACTAAAAAGTTTCTGCACAGTGAAACTATCACTAAAACAAAAAGGCACCCTACTAAATGGAAGAAACTATTTTCATACCATACATGTGACAGGGGCCAAAATCCACAATCTACAAAGAACTCACAACACAACAAAAATAAATATCCCATTCAAAAAATAGGCAGAAGACATTTGCAGCAACATGGATGGAACTGGAAGGGATTATGCTCAATGAAATAAGCCAGAAAGAAAAAGAAAATTATCGAGAGGTTTTCCTTATAGGAGGAATGTAAAGGAACCAAATAAGGTATCAAGGGGGAAAAAAGTAACTATAATAAAGGAAACACCAAAACCATCAGGCAAATATAGATCAGAGACACTCTGTAGGGAAGGAGGAAGAAGGATCAGGACAGGGGTGGGAAGAGCACAAGGGACTATGGTGGTGGTGCGTGGGAGAGTTGGTGGGGGAAATTTCATGGGGAAAATGTACATTGTACAAATATGAAGGATGATGTAAAAATATATAATTTAAAAAGGAAACAACTGAGCAGGGACTCAAAGCAAAAAGAAAAAAAGGCAGAAGGACTGAATAGGCACATCTCCAAAGACAAAAAAACAAATCAAAACCACAAGATACCACTTCATAACTGTGAGAATGAATTTTAAATTCATTCATTGTACTTTTAGCATATAATCAAAGTATGAAGTTGCTACATAAAGTTTATATTAAAGCAAAATTTTTGTGAACTTAATCTAGTATGTACATATGTTGATTCATATATCTATATATGTATATATACATATCTGAAGCTTCTTGTCATTATATCGTATTATTTCATTAAGAAAAATATTCAAGCATCAAAAGTTAAAAACTAAGGAAAGACATCAAGAAGACTATATAAAGAAAAGGTACAAAAATGTTATTGAAAGTCACCTGAAAAATAGTTCATGATGACCTCATTCTTCTATTTCTCTCTCTGTCCCTACCCCACCACAAAAACAACTATATCAAATTAGTTGCTCTTTCATAGAAATGCCAAAGCTATTTCACTCTGTGTCTTGGAATGGCTTCTTCAATCTTTTGGAAAAGCCCTTTGCTGCTGACTCTCTTTTATCATAAACGGTGTCATTTAAGACTTTTATATGAAAACAGGCATATATAAATGGAAGTGTAAAACAAAATCACATATGTACAATCAACTGATTTTTGACAAAACTACCAATTATACACACCAAAAAAGGAAACTCTACATAAATGGTAAAACTGGATATTCACATGTAAAAATAAATAAATAGATAGATAGATAGATAGATAGATAGATAGATAGATAGATAGATAGATGAATAAGAAATTGGATTCCTATCTTACACACACATACACAAAAATCAACTCAAGATTAGCATTAACTCTAAGACCTGAAACTGATACTCCTAGAAGAAACGATAGGGTATAAGCTCCTTAGCTCCTTGACATTAGTCTTGTAAATCACTTTTTTTGGATATGACACTTAATCACAGGTAACAAAAACAAAAATAATTTGACTACATCAAACCAAAAAGTTTCTGTAACAGCAAAGGAAGCCATGAACAAAATAAAAAGGCAATTTATAGTATGGGAGCAAATATTTATAAACCATCTATTTCCGATAAGAGATTAATAGGAAATATATATAGGGAACTCATAACTCAATGAAAAAAAATCAAACAATCCAATTAAAAATAGGCAAACAACTGGACTAGAAATTTTTCCAAAGAAGACATGCAAATGCTCAGCAGGTTTATGAAAAGATGCATAACATTACCAGTTGTCTGGGAACGCAATCAAAACCACAATGGGACATCACCTCATCTGTTAGGAAGGCTAATATCAAAAAGTCCTAATAGACATTTGGCAATGATGTGGAAAAAAGTTAACACTTGTATTTGTGTACACTGTCAGTGGAGACTTATATTGGTACAGACATTATGACAAACCATGTGGAGGTTCCTCAAAAAATTAAAAATAAAGCCACCATATTATAAACCCCAAGGAAATAACTTTCTTTTTAAAAAAACATTTATTTATTTATTTATGCTTATAAGAACTGGGGTACATGCCCAAGGTATGGGGGTTGAGAGGACTCAACAGAGACAGCATGGGGAACAGAACAGGAGGGCTGACTGAAATACACTGCTGAGGGGATCAGGAGGTGAGATAAGGAAGAACTCTAGACATAGTGGTGATGGTTGCCCAACAAGACGAATATACTTAATACCACTAAATTGTACACTGACAAATAGTGTGTTAGCTATAACCCACAACATGTGGGTCACCTCCCTTGCCAGGTATTCAACTCCTGCTGCAGTGGCTTTGGCTTCATAATGCTGAGACTTAATCTGGGGTGCCACCGAAGAGGCCCCCAAGGAAATAACTTTCAATAAGATAGCAGCACACCCTTGTTCAGTGTAGCATTATTCACAAGATATGGAAACTAATTGTTAAATTTCTACCAATGGATAAAAGGATAAAGATAAGATACATCTAGTATTATTATTATCCAGCCTTATTAAAGAGGGAAATCTTGCCATGTGCAACAACATGGATGAACTTGAACATTATACTAAGTGACATGAGACATTTAGCTGAATTCATAGTAAGAAGAAAGTAGTATAATGATTATCAAAGGTTGAAGCAATGTGGAAAAAGGAAAGATTTAAAATAAAATAGAATGATAGCTGTTGGGGCCTGCTGAGAGCATTTATGAGTTGCTGTTATTTGATAGGCAGTTTCAGATTTGCAAAAAAAAAAAAAAAAAAAAAAAAAACTCTGGACATAGTAATGATGGTTGCTCAACAAGATGAATACACTTAATACCAATGGATTTTACACTGACAAGTAGTTTTATAGTTTTACATTCCATGTATTTTATCACAAAAAAAAAGACTGCATAGATATTATCTCCTGTGAAAAGCCCTTGTTGAATCCTCCATGCAAAGTGATACCACCCTTCCTTATACTCTATGAAATCCTGTGCATATTCCTACTACATATTTACCATATTGATCTTTAATTACTAGCTTAATACTTATCCATTTTGTGCTCCAGCAATTCGAGCTTCTTAGAGAAGTGGTTCCTACTCTAGAATACAAGTAGAGGATGTAGCACATTTCTTGCTGTACAGAAGCCAATATGAAAAGTCACCACAATCTCCTCAGCTTTTTATCAATCAGTTCTTCTCAATTTCCCCATCTATTATAGCCCAGTGTAGATCCCCTCAGACACTACGATTTCCTTTTCAATTTCTTGTTTTCTCTGAGTGGTCTTGGGTAAATTACTTAACTTTCCATACCTCACTTTTCTCATTTATAACAGAGTTTAATAATTGTACCTATATCCACAGTTGAAAGGAAATTAAGTGAATATCATTTATAGAGAAATGATTCCCTGCCCATTTTTTGCCCTATTTAAATTTGATTACCCAAGACCAACTATCATCTTGGCAGCACAGACCAAGGTGCACTGTCACAGGCACAGGGAAAATAACTAAGCCACCCTGACACAACTTGTCTGCCCTTCCCCCTCACATACTTTTTCTCCTTCTTGATTTGAGAAGGAAGCACATGATTCATCTTTTTAATATCAACATGAATCATACTTTCTAGAATTCATTCCAATAAATGTGGAATGAATGATTAAATGACCTGAATGGCAATGTTTAAAGGTGTTCTGATTTTGCACCAGAACTACGACTAATTTTTTTTTTTTAAATTTGAGGGAGTGAAAGGGAATATATGGCTATCCTGTTTATGGAAAGTCAGAGATTAAATCACCATATCAAGTTCTGCATAGCTTACACTGACAATTTTTTTACATTAGTTTCTTGATTATATTCAAGTTTCTTTCTATAGAATTTACTTCATATAGAACATGAAGTTCTACTTACTTGATATAGAACATGATAGACTTTATACAAACAGCATGAGAAATAACTTCGTCAACACACTAAACATTGTGAAATTACTGGCAATGTTTTTTGTATAATTTTCATTACCAAAGTTGTGTAGCTCCATTTAGAAATGACAAGATTTATCCCATCACACTTGTTAGAAAAATCAATGAAAATCTATTTGCCATCTTACAGGGAAGTTTCAGTGTGTTTTAGAGATTCCAGTATTCATTTTGCCAATAACTGCTAAATGAGCATGGATAAACCATTTAAATTTTTTTTCTCATTTCACTCAAATCAAAACTACAGAGTTTTGCTAGTAAGCACAAGCTTTCCATACATACACCTCTAAATTCCTACATTATATACCCAATTGTTTGATAAATATAAATGCAAAGAATGCACTGCATTACAATAAAAAATCAAAACACAAATTATTGCATATTGCAACAACCACATGTAACAGGAATTTCCATGGCAAGATTGTAAAAAAAGGTTCAATTTTTTTAAAAAAAATGTATCACTTGGAAGTAAATAGATAAAAATGTTATTTTTAATATTTTTAACATAAATGTCTAACATTTCAATAAAAATACATTGGTTCCAAAAAAAACTTTTCTAATAAAAGTACTATGTTCCACATAGTACTTTTATACTAGAGAATAAAACACATCCAGGAATACATAAATATCATAAATTTGGTCATACCAATGCAAAGAAATGGTATTATAATACTCAAAAGCTGCTGTTAGCTCTATATAAGGTCAACACATAATTTGTGTTGTCAACTACTCTGCTTTCAATGTGTCTTCTTTTCATTCTTTTTTCTCAGTTTTATTAAAGTATGACTTAACAGTGAAACTGTAAGATTTAAAACACACCATGAATATGATACGTATATACATACTGAGAGGATTCCTCTAACACATCCATAACGTCATATATTTATCTTTTTGATTCCTTTGGTTAAAATATCTAAGCTCTATTCTTAGCAAATTTCAGTAGCACAATACATCAGGTCTTATTTAATTATGGGACTATTTTCTGAGAAATACAGTGAAGTGATTTCATCATCCTGTGAATGTCATAGAGTATTATTATAAAAACCTAGATATTCTTAGTCTATTACACACCTAACCTACATGGGATAGCTTGTTGTCACCATACTCATGTATTTGATCTGTCATTGAGATTAAATAACAATTCTGTGTGTGCGTGTGTGTGTGTATACACACATCTCCTTTTTCATTTTATCCACTGATGGACACCTGGACTGTGTCCATATCATGTTAATAAATACTACAATGAACAGGAAAGTATAGAGATACCTATTTGATAATCCATTTTAATTTCCTATTTATAAATACCCAAAGTGAGACTGCGTGAACATATCTTAGTTCTATTTTCAAAAAAATCTAATTTTCAGAAATTCTATAGTTTTCCATATTGGCTGCACGTTCCCACAAATAGTGCACTATGGTTCTCTTTTCACATCTATGGTTCTCTTTTCACCATATCTTCACCAACCCCTGTCTTTTTTTATATTTTAGTGCCAAAATAAAAATATTATCGTCAACACTAACACCAAGCTTAGGCTTTTTTTTTTTTTTTTTTTTTTCTTNTTTGGCTTTTTTTTTTTTTTTTTTTTTTTCTTAGCGTTTCACAGCTACAGGTCTTCAAATCAAGTCTTTACTCCATTTTGATTTTATTATTTTGTGAATAGTGATAGGTGTCCACTTTTCATTCTCTTGTGTTTTTACAATTTTTCCAGCATTAGTTGAAGAGAATAACCTTTTCAAATTATATAATCATGTTTCCTTTGTAATTAGTTAATCGATCACACATGTATGAATTTATTTTTGGTTGCTCAGTTCTATGATTTTATTCTAGATTTCAGTGATCTCTGTGCCATTTTAATACCAATACAAAATTATTTGATAATAGAGTTTGAAATCAGCAAGCATGACACCTCCAGATTTGTTCTTTCTCAAGATTTGATTTAGCTCTTTGGGGTCTTTGGTTTTTTGTTTTTCTTTTCTATTTCTGTGACAATATCATTGGAATTCTCATAAGGATTGCACTGAATCTGCAGATTGTTTAGTTTAGAATGTATGTTTTAATTGTAAATTCTTCAGGTCCAGGAGCTCGGAATAAACTTCCATTTATTTGTGTTGTCTTCATTTTCTTGCATCAATTTCTTGACACTCATTGTATAGATCATTCACCTTTTTGCTTAAAAATATTCCAAGGCATTTATTATTTTAGATGGACTTGTCAATGGGACTGCTTTCTTAATTTCTCCAACAATTCACTGTTAATATATGAAAATGATTATTGTAAATTCATTTTGGATCCTGCAATTTTACTGAATCTCTTTATTAGTTCCAATATTGTCTTCCTAGAATCTTTAAATTTTTCTATATATATTATCATGCCACCTACAGATAGACACAATTTTACTTCTTTTCTGATTTGAATGGCTTTTATTGCTTTCTGTTGCCATGCTGCTATGACTGCTATGACTATGATTTCCAGGACTATGTTGAAAAAGTGTAAGTGGGCATCTGACTTATTTCTGTTCTCATAGAAAAATTTTTCCATTTTCTCCCACTGAATATATTAACTGTGGGCTTGTCACAGATGACCTTTATTATGTTGAGGTATGTTCCCTTTGTACCCAGTTTGTTGAAATGCTGGAAATCCAAGTTCCATAGAATGTCAGTTACTAGATATTTTAAAATAGAAGACTCAGAAGCATACTGATTTTGTTCTATAGTTTAGAAATAAGTTTATTTTTATTATTGAGGTAACACTGTTGTTTACCTAGCAGAACAAAAATAGATACCTTACATACCACATTTAATGCCCAATGGAAAAGGACTGTTTTCTACATACCTCTAAAAAAATTAATTTTCATTCATTTTATCTATTGTTAAAATGCCTTTATTAAGTGTATTTTTGAGGTAATATTTGCATTTCTTAATTATGTTTTTTATTGAAGTAACAACAGAATGCTATTCTATATATGATTCATAAGTGCAGGTTATACTTTTTCACATGCATATCATCACACCTCACCCAGTTATCAGAGCACCTATATCTCTTTACCACACACCTCTATACCTCCCCTCCCCCATCACCCTTTCTCTCACCCTTTCTCCCTCTCCTATAGACTCAAATCTGCAGTAATATTTCTAGGCTTTGTTTTGGATGTTTAATTAGTTCCTTTGTTTTGTTTCTCTATGTTCCATGAGTGAAATCCTCTAGCATTTGTATACTCCATCTAGTCTCTCTCACTTAGCATAATCCCCTCCAGTCTAACTATGTTTTTGCAAATCGCAAGAGTTCATCTTCTTATATAGTTAAATAGCATTCCATCATATATATATATATATATCTATATATTACAACTTCTTATTTCACTCATCTGTAATTGAGCACTTATTTTTTCCGTAAGTTGGCTATTATAAGTAGTACTGCAGTGAACACTGGGATACACATATAACACTTGCATTCTTTGGATGAATACCAAAAAGTAGAATTGCCGGATCATATAGTATAACTACTTTTAAAATTTGGGAAACCTCCATATTGTTATATTGTTTCCATATGAGCTAGACCAGTCTGTATTCCCACCAACACCCTAGCCAACATTTGTTTTTCTGATTTTTATGATATAAGCCATTCTTTGGGCATTGGGGTGGTATCTGATTGTGGCTTTGATTCGCATTCATTTTATTTTTAAAAGAACAATAATACTACATGGAAATTGGATCAATGGTAGGCACAATATTTTGTGTTACAAGTTTTTTTTTAATGTTAACTTGGTAAGTGGTAATGATGATAATATTGTATATTTAGAATGCACTGAAATTTTTGGAACTAGTATATGCCATATGCTGAAGGAAAATTTCCTGTAAAGGAAGGTTATTAGTTTAGGCACTGTAATTTTCCTTGTTTTATATACTATAGGATAAAAATTTTATCATTACAAAGGCTGTTTCAAATTATACTTGAGTAAAAAGAAATCTATGTCATCCTTTTGAGAGATTGGGTACATAATTCTGCTGTAATATACCTCTTAAATTGCTAATATTCTACTGAGGATAACAGCAAAATGATCCTTAATCCCTTGGGCTGAACCAGGAGACTTTATAGATTATAATTAGGCAAAGTCTTCTTCAACTTCATAATTGCGTTTTTAGCTTAAGGACTAAAATTCTAACATAAGTTATTTGGATGACATATTGTATGATCAGTTACTAGACATATTGTGCTAGGTCTTGTCCACTCATTATCCATTTTACTTGTTTTAGTGATTACATTATTTTTTTTTTCTTTTGCTACATAGTGTCCAGAAATACTTGTTAATCAAGAGATCCTACCCTTTTTATGATGCAAGGGCCCATGACCCATTCTAGGTCAGACTCACTCTTGCAGCACTGTGATTTTTAGCTGAGTAATACAATTACAGGAAGAAAAGATCTAAAATCATTTAATCCCAGTGAGACTGATGATTAATTCTTGATGCCTACATCCCAGGTGCTGCCCTGATTACCATCTTTTTCTGAGGGCAGTTCTCTAGGATACTCTTAAAAGTTATTTTTTTCTTTTTAGCTAGTCTTAAATCTTATTGCTTATAAACAGAATTATAATGGATACAGATGGGAATCTAAGTCAGAGCCTCTCATACCAACTGCATCTACATCATGTAGAGTGCTTAATAAAGATGAATATTCCTAAACACCATCTCAAACACACTAATGCCAACACATTGGTAGTGGGCCTTCACAATCTGTCTCTGAAAAGTCCTAGAACAATTCTTTTTTTTTTTTTTTTTTAAGATTTATTTATCATACAAGAGCTGGGGAACAGGC
Organism: Galemys pyrenaicus; assembly: GCA_019455555.1. NCBI lineage: Eukaryota > Metazoa > Chordata > Mammalia > Eulipotyphla > Talpidae > Galemys > Galemys pyrenaicus. Next base: position 552,167 of record JAGFMF010011400.1, read on the forward strand.
TAGAGTTGCGGGAGGCGAGGATTCACCAGAGACAGAGTAGGGAGCAGAACAGACAGATCGGCTGAAGTACACTGCTGAGGGGAGCAGTGGGCGAGGCAGGACAGGTCTGCTGCACCATGTGGGTGCCCTCCCTGGCTGGAGATCAAACTCGCGCTGCTGTGCTGAGGATGCATCACAGAGCAGCGTCCAACCCACTGCGCCACCAGGGAGGCCCACTAGAGCAATTCTTATAGATACTGTCTTAAAAATGTAGATGGCAAGCAAGGAGGATCAGAGGTTGAAGATTCAAACTGTACAACTTCTCATTAGGTACTTAAGTTGTCATTATGGCTCATTAATAAACCCCAGTGTGTACAGTACCTAACAGGCAGTTTAAACATACCAGGGAAAACTCACAAGCAAACAGGTGATAAGCAGAGAAGCAAAACACATATTAAGCATACTATAGACATTTAAAAAAGTATATATAAAGAAAATGAAAGTTAAAATGACAATATTAAAGTTATAATTACTTTAATTTTTAAAAAGTTGTATGTATGATCTAGGGAAAAATAAATTCTTTACAAAGATTTCTTTCCAAGTAATTGCTTTATTATTTTAAAGACCATTATTTACAAGGGATAAAGGCTCAATGTTATCAGAAGAGTTCAAGGTATAAATATGAAAAAACAATATTTAAAATTAAATTATTTTACATTTTTAGTATTTTTTTAATTTATATATATTTGACATCAATTGTAATCCCCATGTATTCCCCATCACCATATAACCAGTGCACCATCACCTCAGTCCCCCATGCTCCCATCTGCCCTGGCAAGAGATGCTCCTTTCTACTTAAAAAGCACGCTGATCTAATAGGTTTAAGACATACTTTCTTTTTCCTTTGTGGTTACTAATTTGTCCTATCAGTTTTTCTAAGTAACTTAATGTCCAATAAATTTCAAGAGTAAAATAAATACAGTAATTTATGCTGCTTATTTATCTTAGAAAGGTGGAATAAAAATAATAAAGTGGCAGAACTAAATTAATGTAACTTAAAAAGTACTTGGTTATTTTCTATTCTCCAGTATGTCAAATCCTCCATCATTGGAGATAAATTTTATAAAAATATAAGGATATTAATGGGAGAGACTGCTGTATGTAAAACATACTGAACTTTTTTTTTTTTTTTCAGAGAAACTTCCATTTGTACACAAAGATGCTATTCATTTATTTTGAACTTAAATTAGAACTGCATTTCCTGGTAACTACAGGCCCAAACAATTATATGTGGAATACATAATGTAGTAGTACAGTTTGAAATACAACAGAATATAAAAAATACACACTTTAAATTTAGTTATTTTAAGGGTTACACTAAATGGATATTTTGAACTATGTGAACCCCTACATGCTAGTAAAAAATAAAACTGAAGTTTTTAGAGAAAACAGTGTAGTTTTAGACTGTGTATATGCGCGTGCTGGTAAAAAGATAATAAGTATTAGGTCAGCGTAGAGATAGTCAGAGTAGAGATAACTGTTAAAAAGGTTAAAAACTGCAAAAATAGCTAGGTTGCTTTTTAAAATTTGTAAAAAATATAGTAACTCAAACTTAAAATACAGTATTTAGTCAAATATATTCCATTTGCTATGTATGATAGTCATAATTAATACAGAATTTCAATCATCAAATCAGAATATTTAAAAGAACAAGGTAAAAGAAAGCAGATGCTACCTGTATTTCCCCCATGAGACTGGAAATTGCTCTTATGCTGCCAGAGAATGCCACAAAAATTTAAGAAAAATATACACATTAACTGCTTAATGCCAATTTTTTTTTAAAGTTTTAAGTAGTTCCCAAGATCAGTACAGCAAGCAATAGCCCACACTGTTCTTCCTCTGAGCACTTTGACTCTTTGTAATTCAGCTATTTTTAGCACAATTTTACCAGAAAGGGAGTATCATCTGGTGGGTGAGAGCAGAGATTATTGAATTTAACTTTCTGAACTAAAAGGATATGATTGTATTTAACTGCCCTCCTTCCTTACTGTGTGAACCTATATTTTCCCCTTTATAAGTCTGCCAAAAGTGAAAGCAATGATCTCATCATCCATCAAATAAAATTAACTTAAAACGTTCCCTAAAAGTACTCTTGATAAACAGATGATACTTAGTAGCACCAAAAAAATAAAAAATAAAATAAAAAATGGTGTGAGTGCCACACTGTGTCCTCTTTTATGGCCAATAGAGCATGAACTGGGATAGTTTCCAAACTCTGAAACACAGCCAATAAATATGATCTGAGTCTGATATTTTGCCTATGAGATGATGTAGTTTATATGAGTCCATCAGTTTATATGAGTCACTATTTTATTTTGTATAATTATATATTCTACAGATTCATTTGCCAGAGATAGCATATAACCCAAATTAATCTCCTGATTACTAAAAATTTGGGAAGATGTAAAGTCAGCTCTTAGGGAGATATTAGGCATAAAAGAGATTCTATTATTGGTAGCTGTCACTGCAGAATGTTTGAAAAGTTGGAAGGGTTGAGGAAAGAGATAGTGTTTACCATCCTTAAGAAAAAGCAGAGACACAGTCATGCTCTTTCACTTTTGCTAAGCTATCCTCTCATTTTCTCTTTAGCTAGAAAATGAGGCCAAAACCTGATTTCATGCTCATTTCCATGAGCAAAGCACAGGTGGTCAATCCATTCTAGGTATTCATAAAAATGAAAGTAAAGCTAGTATATTTAAAGTATATGAAATAAGATTCCATATTTTGAAAGTTACCACTTTACATTTTGCTTTCTGAAAAATCCACTTACACATTTGACCTGCATTTCCTGATTAGAAAAATTGTACACATAGTGACTTTGTATCCTTCCTTTTTAAAAAAGCAACAATTATTTACCTGCCAGAAATTTTGCATGGGAATGCTATCATATAAGTTACATGTCAACTCCTCTGAAGTAAGGAGAAATTAATTTTACGATCAGATGAGAACAAATATCTGATCCCACTGCTGTTCTGAACAACCTAGAAAAATCTAGGTAGAATCCTAATTAGCTGAATACCTCACTTCTAGCATCTTCAGGATTTTTTCCCCCCAAGGGAATGACTTAACATTTCTATGTTCTCATTTTTCTGGAGTTTAAGAGACTTCGGAGATGAAGATGGAGATGAACAACATTTCAGTAATGCAAAATACTTCAATAGAACAAGACACCTCTATTTTTCAAACAGTCTTCTTGACTGCTCCAAATGATCCCAGAATCTCCATCAGACAGTGTCTCCTGCAAGCATTCTTTCCTTATTCTCCTATCTTCTTTTTTATGTTCCCTCTCAACAGCAAAACAGTCTCACAGGGAGGAATTTGGAATTTCTCTTAATGCAGTGCCCTCAATTCAATAATTTATTTTTGAAACAAAGTTATCTCTCTATGAAGATTTGGGAGGGGACAATTAATTTTATTCCAATTCCTATTCCCATAAGACTGAATAAAAATCACTGCATATAAATCTTGACCTATCTTTGCCCAGGCATTTCCCTAGAATTTCAATTCCAAACAAGAAATTAATAGATCCAAGTGTATAACACCTTTTTGATTTTCTGTCGAAAGGCATTCTAGAACACTTCAGATTTTCAGAAGAAATGTTTGTTATCATAGCATTCTCTGAGGCATAACATTAACATGAAGCCATCATATATCTAGAAAATAAAGTTAAGGTGGCTCAAGGGATTAAGCACTACATTATGAAAAATCTGCGCCCTGGGCAGGGAGCTGACCTACATGGCACAGCAGACCTCTCCTGCCTCACCGGATGCTCCCCTCAGCTGTATATTTCAGTCAATCTGCCTGTTCCATTCCCCACTCTCTCTGGTGAATCCTCTCACCTCTACTCCTCACACCTCTGGCCTGTACTCCAGTTCTTGTATGCATAAATAAATATTTTTAAAAAGAAAATACAGTTAAATAGGTGTCCTAAAATTTTCTAAGTGTTAAAAAATCAGAAAATTGTGGAAAAGATCAATAGACATAACTCCATAATATTGTCAATGCCTCCAAACATTAACTATTGAGAAGTAAGAGATGGGGAAGAAATCTTCTTTGTTTTCAATTACATATTCAGCCTAAATTCTTAATGCTTGTTCAGCTGCTTTCACTAATCAAGAGGTTTTCCAGCTAGACAATCTCAGAAGAATATGAGGATTCATTCCAGCAGTAAAGACACATGTAATTGGTTTCTGTGTTGGCCTGATTCTTGTAAACACCCTGATATTTGAGTCTTCCTTTCCCTTCCCCTCCTTTCCACTTATAACTAGTTAGTTATCAGTTTTTCTTGTTCTTGCTGCTCTTAGGTAATTGGATTGGGGATGATTCAGATTGAAATTGAAATTTAGGATACCCCACTACTATAGTAGTTGTACTTCTACAACTGACCTTTGCCAGGGAGTTTATTATTCATATATAAAGTACTACCAGAATGACAGGTAAGTATGCATTTTTTTCCCAACTACCTATTGATCAGTGTGTACATAAGTATACAGAAAATGTATACTTATGTACACATGAAGAGGAAAATTCATTGGCTGAAGTTAATCTTGATATCCAAATAGTAAAAACACAACTAAATGACTTTTAGGAAACACCTGAAATTAACATAAGCACCATTAACATTAGACATAACAAAAGCAAAAATCAATCATCCCATCTTTAGAATGGCTACAGGAGGGCCTCCCCGGTGGCGCAGTGGGTTAAGCAACACAATATGAAGCAGACCGCAGCCACTGCAGAACAAGTTCGATCCCTGCTGCAGGTCAGGGGGGGGACCCACATGGCGCGGCAGACCTCTTCTGCTGTGCCCGCTGCTCCCCTCAGCAGTGTACTTCCGTTGATCTTCCTGTTCTGCTCCCTGCTCTCTGTGGTGAATCCTCTCACCACCCCCCACACCTCTGGCCTGTACCCCAGTGCTTGTACGCATAAATAAATAAATCTTTAAAAAAAAAAATAGAATGGCTACAGGAAATAATAACCAATGCAAAAGAAACATCATCTACTTTTGCAGTGGAATAAATTAAATGCAAATTTTTAATCAGAAATTGGGAATGGCAATAAACAATAATCTCAGACAGTAAATAAGTCAGTACCAAATATATTGAGCAATTTAGTGGGTTTTTTTCCTTAGTTTTATATAAATTTTCTCAATACTGGTGCTACATCAGAAACAGAACTTCCAACTAAATGTTACAGTTGGAAAATGGGATGCATATCATAATCATAAATGATGTGTGTGTGGTGGAGTGCACATAAAATCACACTCTTTTACAATTACGATATCAAACTTCAGAAAATATTATCAACCTAGTAAAAATTTATTACAAATCAGACTGACAACCTAGTTTAATTGTTGGAGCAAATACTTTAGTTTTATACATTCTGGCATAGCAATAAGTAATAGTATTCTAGGTGTTATATAATGTAAAGGAAGTGAAATATATTATTCCAATATAGCACACATCATATAGATACTTATTTTCTTAAGTTAGAAATAATGTCCACTCTAGGGTGTTGTAGTAATGGTGTTAACAACAAACCTAGATACATGCTTAGAGTTGAATAATCCATTAGGTTGATCAGCAGAGCTGTAATTTTCTCAATTATTTAAAATCCAATGTATCAAAATATCTGTAATTATTTCAGTAATTTTTTAAAAAATATATCTTTATATTGAAAAATGGGTGAGGACCACAAAATCTTGGATTTGAAAATAAGAATATTAAAATTCAAAACAAAATTGACAGTTTTCAGTACTTTTTGACACTCTAAATGTAAAAATCTAAATGTCAACAGCTAATCATGAATAATCTGCCATTGATTTTTCTCAGTTTAAAAATACAAAGTTCTGGCAGCAATTTCTATCTCTATGTGCTACCTTACAAGCAAATTATCAAATTTAAAATACAGAACCTAACAAGTAATAATTTCCTTAATTTTTCAAGGTAACTAATAAAGAATACCCGCAAGTTCTAAGTGATGAAACACAGATAAAAACTAATATTTAATTGGAATTCCTACTTGTTAGGATTAAGAGAATTATAATAAAACAAGAAATTACATGACAGGCGATAGTAAGAAACATTTTTAATCTTTATAACGCATATAATGCAAACCATACAGGTACTGCCAATTTTACTTTCATATAAAGGTAAAGTATTCAATGAACAAAATCACACATCAACCAAAAAAATTAGATTTGTTTTGTTATATTTTGTAAAAGTAGTCACTATCATTAACTAGTATTTCTTAAACAATATGATAACATTTTTTATGAATAAGCCAAGTCTTATCACTTATTAAAAGTTTTATGTTAAGGGCCTCCCTGGTGGCACTATAGGTTAAGCAACACACTATGAAGCAAACCGCAGTTACTGCAGCACGAGTTCGATCCCTGCTGCCGGCCAGGGAGGGGACCCACGTGGCACAGCAGACCTCTCCTGCCTCGCCTGCTGCTGCCCTTGGCAGTGTGTTTCAGTCATTCTGCTTGTTCTGCTCCCTGCTCTGTCTGGTGAATCCTCTCACCTCCCGTGACTCTGGCCTGTACCCCAGCTCTTGTATGCATAAATAAATAAAACTTAAAAAAAAAGTTTTATGTTAAGTTAATATAATCATTTAGATATTTATTTTTATTTATATGTAGGATGTTTTAAACTTTCAGTGTAGAGTTAACTAGTTCAAAGGTACTTAAAACTGAAGTCTCTTAGGAGTCGTTCATTTTAAGTCTCTTGTTATTTTTATATATTCATGATGATTTCTGACAAACGTGAGACTCATTTCCCATCCCATATATAACTCAAGCTTCTTATTGGTATGCAATTTTTTTTTTTATTTTCCCCTTCATTTTATCTTTGCTATACTGTTGATGCTTCTCTATAAGGTCTATCATCACTTCAACTTTGTAACATTATCCTGAAGGTTGGGGAAGCGATATTATTTCCAGCAATCATGACCCATATGAAGTCATAGCTAATACATTAAGTTAGAAATATTTATTTTCAGTTTCTAAATATATTAATTCATATATGTGAATTTCTAGATTCTTGATAATAGAACTCTGATTTGTTTCATCTCTGTTAACAATAGTTCATAAATTTGAACTTAGCTATGGAATACATAAATCCATATTATTCAAGCATATGATGTTTCAATTATGCACTGACATATAAGTAACCTCATCAATCAAATCTAAAATTCTCAGAAAGTCAGGGCTGTGGTTTTTGTCTCTGTATTTTTAACACAGTGGAAAAACATATAAGGCATCAACACTTCATTTAAAATTTGAATAAAAATATACTTTCTATTGAAATACTTTCAAAATTCTAGGGAAATACATAGCAATTGATGATTAAAACTAAAATCTTCATAGCGAATAAAAATTAAAATGAAAAAAAAAGCCAAAATTTATCCATACATATATTACAATGAAAAGCTATCTAAGAACTTTATACATGCTAGTAAGTATATTTGATGTTATAATTTGGTAACAACTATAGGGGAAAATTACTGTTCATTCAGTTTTAATGAGTGTATTTAAACTGTAAAATACTGTTTGAAAATAAATTCTTTAATTCTGAATTAATGGGTAATAAGATTGTTGGGAAAGTGAGCAAAAAGATGGAAACATATATGGATTTCTGGATTATTAAAAGAATTCTTACACATGTAATTTCCATAAAATAAACTACCAAACTGCTATTTTAATGACAGTTTCAAGAAAATTTTTTTCTAAATTATATTTCAACACTATACACAAGTTATAATACTACAGTGTTTGCTCTAATACAGCAGCACAAAAATAACAACTAAATTGGAACATGTCAACTTTTACTTATTTTAAAGCATACTAGCAATATGTTATACCAACAATATACATATTTGATAGTCTGTGTTACTTTTTCAGATAAAAATTGGGATCTTCTGAGCATTCCCTTACTAAATATTGCTCAGTAAATTTAGCATATCAAATAACTAAGGTAATAGTGCATTTCCTCATTAGACATTTTAGTATTCTAAAAGTTTCCAGGTACTGTGTTGTTTAGTTGTTGAAGCATTAACTGTTAACAAGTAGACCTCAGTATAGATTTTATTTCATTTTAGAAACTGACAAAAACTCTTAGGTTTTTGTACCAAGCTATCTACTATTTTGCTCAGCTATTTTCCATCTCACTTAATGACAACTACTCATTATTTCACTTACATTCACAACATAAATATTACTTAAGAATATTTTAAATTCAGAGAAAAAGTGAAGAAAATTTCCAATGTTATTTAGAAAAGTTTAAGCTAAGATTGTTTGTCATCAGTGAACATGTCTATTCTTGCAGAAATTATGGGTTTAACCCAGAGTTTGGTACATATATATAGCAGGAGGGATTTTTTAATCAAATAGCTCATTTTTATTTTTTTTTAAAGATTTATTTATTTATGCATACAAGCACTGGGGTACAGGCTAGAGGTGTGGGGGGGGGGTGAGAGGAGTCACCACAGAGAGCAGGGAGCAGAACAGGCAGATCAACAGAAGTACACTGCTGAGGGGAGCAGCGGGCACAG
>JAGFMF010011400.1:560808-638143 GCA_019455555.1 Galemys pyrenaicus
CCTCCCTGGCCAGCAGCAGGGATCGAACTCGTGCTGCAGTGGCTGCGGTTTGCTTCATAGTGCGTTGCTTAACCCACTGCGCCACCAGGGAGGCCCAAATAGCTCATTTTTAAATAGTGTTATAAGTCAGCTATTCATTCATGCCTCTTTTTCTTTCATTAGGTATGTTTACAACTTAGCTACTCCATTATATTTAAAAATAAATTTTAGTTGTATGACATATCAGTTTTCAAAACTTATTTATTGGTCTCTACATAGTTTAATTCTCTGTTCTTTAATAATTCTATTAATTCTCAAATAATTCTATTACCTCCACTAATATTAAAATATTATTCCAACACAAGGAATAATTTTCTGCCTTTAAAAGTAAAAACTAAGGTGCTATTAAGATACAAGTAATGCAATTTGAGGGCAATCATCTCAATTAGTTTAAAATAATTTTTACTTGGAATACATATTAATGCAATACCTTTCTATTTTAGTGCATGAAACATTTCTCTTTATTAATTTGTTTAAAATATACCTGGCTATAATTATCAAAGTTACACAAACTTCCATATATTGATTTTTTTAAATTTTAGGCAAGTGTTTTTCTTTATTCAGTATAATATAGTCTGAGTGCTATCAAAACCTTTCTTCTCTTGCAATGTTTATGTGCCACAAAATTTAAGTATCATAATACAGTAAAAAGTGAAGGAATACATATTCACTAGATAATTTTCCTAGGTACTGTGCTGTTTTATTGTTGAAGCATCAGACTGTTAACAAGTAGACCTATGTACAGATTTTAATTTTAGAAACTGATAAAAACTCTTAGAACTTTGTACCATGCTATCTACTAGACTACTCAGATATTTCCCATCACACTTAGGATTTTTAACACTACTAGTCAATTAACATAACATGAAAAATTAGGTATATAATATTTATATAGTGTTACTTTTTTATCAACTCTAAATACTCTCAAAGATAACTAACATTACAAGTACAGAATAATTAACTATTTCTATGTTCTGAACTATAGATTTTCTAAGGAGAAGTTATATTGTATATCTTATGATCAAAAGTAAGTATGACTTCTACACCTCAAGTTATGAAATGACATAGAGTAAACATTAAATACTCAATGATATATAATATCACTAGAGCAGACTAGGTTTCTAAAGAACATGTCTATATAATAGTTATCGCTGTCTTAGCACCCAACATTGAGTAGACACATGGAGATGATTAATCCATGAAGTTTTCTTAAATTTGAGGTGAAACACAATGAAATAATAATTTACAAATATATAACATACATTTTCCATTATGAGGGTTAATAATCAATAGTATTGCATAACAAACATGTTTTTAAATGTTTTCTCATTGACTTCGGATCTAATATTAAGAAAAGAGAAAATGTCCCTGCCAGATCTAGAAACAGACTGAAAAACCTCCACTGGATCATATATTCTGAGAGAGGAAGTTCTTCTTAGACCCTGTACTATAGCAAGTATACCATCTTATCAAACATTAGGCCTTCAGTAAATAGCTGTTTCAAAAATGAATGGATTCATTCAATTTTAGTTTACCATTGAAAACCAAAATTGCCATAAGAGGTTGACAGTGAATAACTTATAAAGACTGTATTTTCTGGAACATTTCAAACATTAAAATAAATGTAAAAACTATCATGTTTATATATGTGATAAGAATATTTGGAAATATTTAAATGAAACATCTCCAGAGCATGACTTTTCTTCTACATATACACTATATATGTGGGATTTTGTTTAAGTCAGAACTTTTTATGCATCTATATATTTAATAATCATCTTCATATATTATTAAAATTCAATTCTAAATAATGGGTAACTATCAGGGAAATTTTTTTTAATTACATGCCTATTACTGTTGTTCAGTATAAAACCTAACAGTTTCTTCTTTTGTTCCTATTCCCAAGAATATAATATACCCTGAAATCTCATTTTCTGGATTTCTTACAAGCCTTCTAAAATTAGTCTCTTTATCCAAAATAAAGAGTGGGGGAAAAAGACCAATGGAAAACACCCAGAAACACCTATTTAATATCAATAATCACTTAGTTTTGTTCTCAAAAACAGTAATGTTATCATAACAGAGATGAATAAAACAGGCTTATTAAGGCAAACTTCCAGCTGCTCTTTATTAGCTAAAGACTAGTCTGTAGTTTCTTGTAAATATGTCCCTATCCACTTGTGCTATTATCAGTTAAAAATACTGTGGAAAGTTGTATCAGAAATGCACTGAGAAACTGCATCTGTTATGCAACATGCGTTTACTTTATGTACAATGGTTTGAAATAGCAAAGCTGTATTTACTAATAAAATATTAGATTTGGAATCAATGAAGTAAAAAATGGGCCTCTCACCCCTTCTATATTTTTGTTCTATCTAATCCTTCCTATCCCTTACCAATTACCAAGCGTTTGTATAAAAGGTCATTTGGGGGAGTAATAGTACACTTATTTGGGTTCCTTGGGAAAAAAAAACAAGTGTTGAATATCTGTATTTCTTATAAAGGATAAGATGATCCCATATATTCTGTCCCCCAAAAATATCTCAAACCCATTTTTCTTTATGTCCAGAACACAACTCTAAGCCAGGTCACCAAATGTTTCTCCTCCTAGAGAACAGCAATAAACAGACTATTAATTCTACCTTTGCCATCTTCTAAACATCTCTCTGCTGACTAGCCATAATCTTCTTAAAAAGAAAATTGGTTCATTTTACTCCATTGGCTAAAATCTCTCAATAATTGCCCATTTTACCTAAAATAATATTAAAACTCAATTCCTTACCATGGCTCCTTTTTTTTCTCTGGGAGATCTGGTTCCTGACTATATTTCAAACCTCACATTGTTCTATCTCTTCCTTGCTCAGCAAGTTCCCATCACACTGGATTCAGTTCTCCAGTGTGTCAATCTCATGTTCCACCAAGGTCACTATCCAAAAAGATACCTCTACCTAGAAAGTATTTCTTACCATTCTATACAATTAGTTCCTTCTCTTCCTTGAGAACATGGTTTAAATGTCACATTTCCAGATACACCTCCAACCAATACTTTTAAAACAGCAGGTCTCTCTTGTTATAATGTATCACTTCATAGAATTTCTACACCTTGACTTTACTTTTTTTTTTAACTTTTTTTTTTTTCTGGTCCTTCTCCCTTACCAGAAAAAATCCCATAGTACACAGACAATGTCTTCCGCTATTACTTACACTTTTTCCTCTATCATCTAAATATTAAATTCTAGAAAACAATATTCTATAAGGAAAAAAGCAGAATGTAATTTCCATTATTTAAATAAATTATGTAAGTTCAATGAAATTGCAAATTTATCAGAATACTAAAGATGTCGTCCATTAAATCATTTTGCAAATCTTGTATAACTATTTAAAAACAATACTCTAGAAGTATGTCACTTGAATCCTTTTATAAACGTTCAGTTTGATAACATCATTAACAATGTATACTGGACAAAATACCCATTCTGAATACTTAGCTATATGCATTAACATTCACTATATTTATACTTTTAAAAAATGTTGAATCAAGAATACAATGAAGAAACTTATATTATTGCTGTTATTTGGTTGATGCACTGAATAAAATAGGATCTATTCTTTCATCGGTTGGGACAAATGCAAAGTCAGAAGTACTCAGATATATAAGGAGAGAGACTGATCACTAGATGGTATATGAGAAGAGGGTTAGGTAAAAGGAAATATAACAGATTTATGTTGCTCTCTGTATTTATATAGTTTATACTAAAAATGACTAGTAAAACAAAAGAAAACTACTCATATTTTCTTAATATTAATTTTTTTTACAAAAAAGTAACACAAATTCCTTACAGGAAAAGTGACTATTTAAAAAGTGAAAAGATAACATTATAAACATTAATTTATCCAGTACCATTAGATATATTTTGCTCTAGAAACATCCATATAAAATTGCTATCCTCCTGTTACTTCTAATTTGAAGAAAATATAATTGAAGAACATTGCATGATTTTCATGCAAGAAAAAGATCTTATCACAAACCCAGAGTAAATAACACTTAGGTGACCAATGACATTTTCACTTTTTACTGAATAGTAAATATAATAATAACTAGTTATACGATGACTATTCCAATTTGTAAATGTATACATTGTTTTTTATACTGATTGTTAACCATAATGCATGTGATTTCACAAGTCTGTGTAGTTTATCCCTGAAAATGAAATGTATTGAAAATCCTTTCAGAAATCTTTGTAAATCATTCCAGTTTTCCTTTTTTGACAAAACATTGAATGATTTCTGTTAAGTTTACTCTTGAACTTTCTAAAAATTGTTCGATTCCTTCCTTTCTATAACTATAAAAGAACAACATTTAATTTCAAGTTTCTGAAAAATAATTATGGCATTCAACTAATTTTAGTTATGAGTTTTATTAATCAGATTTTTTTTCTCATTAAGTGTATTCACTGCATACATACAACTCAGAGGATTTTATACTCAATTCATTGAAAGGAATAAATTCTGTAGTACTATGGAATTAGCTTTAACTGGTTAGCTTTTTTATTTCATTTATCACTGAATTATCTGGATAAAAAAGATCAATTTATACACTCTTGGTAGTAAAGTGAGCTCACATGAGATTCTTGTATCCAATCCACATTTTGATTAAATGAATTATTTATGTATATAACTGATCATTTTTGGAAAAATAAATCACAAACTGAGAGGTAGTGCAACTATTTACAAAAACAGAATAATCTTTGAATAAATGGACTCCAACTACTAATCGTCGTAATTGATACAGATACATATTAGTTACATATGAAACAAGATTGTATTTTATATTCACCCAAGTGTCCAGTACAAAGATACAGAAATAAGTTTATATATATATAAGTGTATATTTATATATGTGTAGTCTCAAATTAATAGAATAAAAGCAATCTGAATACAAGTTATGTTTTTTCACTTACCCCAACCAAGTGCTATAGGAAGATTATCTACCTTCTGATCCATCAAAGTTTGGCAAATAAAGTCAAATTGATTTATTTTGTCTTTATAATACACAGTTTTATAAACACTTAAAAGACAAGATATGCGATGCTGTCTGTAGTCACATTACTCTTAGAACTATTTTAAGCGCCATATCAAAAATTGAGATAGGTTAAAATGATAACGACTAAAGAACAGACTAGTTATGGAAAACTAGGAGGGCAGAAGAAAGTGAGTACAGTCATTTAAATCATGAAGGGCATTATATTATTCACTAAAGATAAATAATACTACATATTTACTTTGTGAATATCCTTAACCAGAAAGCAAATTATATAAAAATGAAATTAACCCTCTATATAACAATGAAACTTTCAGATAAAATTTAAATTCTATTTACTCTTAAGATGAAAAGTTACCAGGAACATAAATACCATCTCCTTCATACATGTATGAAGATATAATTTATATTTTATATTAATTTATCTAGAGCCTACACCTACTCTAAACCTTTGTAATGTCCTTTGTTTTCTGTGTAAAAAAATTAAGATTGTTTGATTCATATTGTCTATTTATGAAACCAAAATTAACAAATTATTCCCAAAATGTTCATATGAAAAAGAAATTTGAAATCTGACATTTCATTACCATTAGTGTGTTATTTCAGTATTAAAAAGTTATTAGAAAGAATAATAAGGTATTATAAGGAATAATTTCTAATCGCTGACTTTAGATTGTAAAACACATTTTATAAGTAATCACTTGTGATTGAAAAAAAAAAAATCTGAGCATACATTCCCTAGAGTCTTCTGAAGAACTCCTCTAACTTTTACCCACCTTAGATTTGGTAGCGTTTTATGCAAGTGCAATTGTATGTATCGCCTGAGTTTTTAGGATGTTAATACAAATACATATTGGAGTTTATTTTAATAGACTATCTTAAAGATCCTATTTACTAATGAGGATCCTATCCTACTGATGGGGAAAATGAGTAATGCTCATTAGCTAACATAACATAATTGATAAAAGCACAAATTACCGAAATAAATATTTCAGGTAAAATGCCTTTTAAAAGTATGGGAAAGTCATTAAAATAGATAAACAATTAAAAGCTATTTTGAGAGGTTAAACAACTCCTCTGTGACCTCAAATTTAATATGAATATCCAAAAGGTCATTTGATAACTTTTCACAGAATGGTACTTTTGTCATTTGGAGACTCAGATGTGTTTTATTTATGTTAGTATTTCTAGGGCCTGAGGTTGTTACTGGTGTATCACATGCACTACATGAATTAATATATGTTGACTTAGGGAAATTACTGCATTGAAATAACTATTAAATATTTCTAGTAAGCTAGACTTCCAAAGTATACACCTCTTTAGAAGTCCTAGAATAACACACATCAGACTAATAAATATAACAATATAAACAAATATAAATTCTGACTTTCCAATTATTTAAATTTGTTTTTCCTCCTAACAATAAAAAGGCAAAGTAAATAATTATGTTATTATTAACAACCTTCTATTTTCACAAAGGCAGATTAATTAGCTTACCCCTTTTATATGTAATGCCAATAGCCCTTAAAAACATGCAAGGGATGTGTGTGAAGGTATAAACAGCCATTGGAAAGTATGGCACTTTAAGTGGTACTTATTATGTGAGACATCTTCAATGGCATGGCAGTTATGGATGATTTCCAAATTTACATATGCATTCATGGTAACAATCTGGTAGATAAGACAGCAGTGATAATTAAGAAAGCATGTCAAAAGTACCCATTATATAAATGAGAACAAATGGATATTAAGTCTGAATATTTATCCTTACAAAGTGTTTATATATATATATTTAACAAAGTCTGTGTTGTTTCACTTGTCTCTGTCAACCTCACCCTCACCAAACAAATGCACTTTCATATCATCTTGCTCCATTTTTAAAAGACCATATAGTTAACTGACAATTATAACCTAAGTTTCAGATTTGATACCTTTAGAAAGTGTGACCTACTGGTGGTCATTATAGTGCCAGTGGGAGCACACAGCCAGGTACACACTGGAAAACTTTTATAGTTGTTTGCCACTTGGTCTAAGAATTTAGACTGTACAGGAGATATTTTTATAGCTATTTAAATACTCATTGCAGAGATCCAAAGAGGTAAGTTTCATAAACGTTGTTCGAATAGCAGGAAAGAAAATGTTCAAAAATTCTATGTGCTTTCTTGGGTAAATCTGACTTTCACTTTTCAAACACTATTCACCTTCATTTACCACTTTATCTAGAGAAACAAAGTCTTCCAAAAATGTCAGTGACTTGACTTTATGAACAGAATGCATACACATGGGAAATTCAAACTTAAAGCTCATCTCACCCCAACAGCCCCCTTCCCCCGTGTCCCCAAGAAGATAAACCAGTGTAGACACATATCTAGGGACATCTGATCTAGGAAAAATTTCCAACAAGGCTACATTCGGTCAGGATTGGGTAAGGGGCTGGGGCTGGCTGAGGGCGGCTTTAATGCCAGAGCCAAGAAGCTGGTGTTTGGTCACTGGGTACCGCGGGGGCAGTGTGCTCTTTCTGAAGGCGCGTGGGGGCACCAACCAACACCGAACCTAGTCAGGGGACAACTGCCAGAAGCCCAGAGTCTCCACCAAGCCAGTGCCCCCGGGGCCTGACCTCCTAGAAAGACCCGGCAGCCGGAGCGGTGCTGTGGCCGCCAGTGGGACCCAAGTGCTGCCGCTGCTCACGCTCACGCAGGCTTTTAGACATGTGGAAGCCAGCGCGACCACAGCTCGTGAGGTCGCCGGTCCCTCGCGAAGTGGACAGGGCGCTCTGGTGACCCCTCTCGTGGGGAACCGGAGAAGCCGCGCCCGGGGAAGAAGTTACCTGCAGGAGGCGACCCGAGCCCTCAAACGCCCCGAGCCCCCGCCTCCTCCCGCACGCCACCCCGTCTCTTACCTTGGTTGTTGGAGACGTGACTGCAGTGGCCCGGCCAAGCTGTCAGCAGAGGCAAGAAGAAACCAAATTGGAGAAGAAATTCCCGGACTTCGCAGCCCCCCATGGCTCTCCTCGGCTCTCCTCCACTCCTCCTTAAACAGAAGTACCAGCAGCGCAGCCAGGTGTTCTGCGCAGGGCAGGGGTCCAGGTCCACGTCTTCTTCCTCCTCCTCCTCCTCTTCCTCCTCCACGCGACCCACAGGGGGTGTCCCGGGGCGCCCCCCGCGCGAGGCCCCGGGGGCAGGGCACGAAGGTCCAGGCTGCCCAGGTGCAGGCGCAGCTGCTCGGGAGGAGGACGCTGCCTGCGGCGCCAGGGAGCTCCCGGCGGCTGAAGGCGAGCGGAATCGCATCCACCACCGTGTCCCGCTCGCGCGAGGACTATTCGTTTGGGCCCGGGAGAGCGCGCGCGCAGGAGCGAGCTCGGGCTGTGGTTTGGGGGAGGGGAGCGAGGGGCGGGGAGGGCGCCTCGCGGCAGGGGTGGGGGGTTGGGGGCGGGGGAGGCACGACCAGGTGCGACGGGCGGCGCGAGCGGCCCGAGCGCGTCTCGGGACCGGCGTGGGCGCCGGCAGAGCCCCAGGCGGGTGCAGCGGCCGCGAAGAGGAGCAGGAGCCGCGGGAACTTTCCTCCGGCCGCAGCTGGCGGAGCGGGCGATGGAGGCGGTTCCTCCGGGTCGCGCGTGGTCCGCCTTCAGCCCCGCGCCTGGGTGGCGACCGCTGGGGCTCGCACCGCGGACTCCTCCGACTCGGCCGCGTCGGCGTTGCGCTTCGGTCCGGGCGGCCGCTTTCCCCCCATCTCTACGGCCACTCTTAGTCCCCCCAGCACTTTGCTCCCCATTTCGCAGTAGCAACCCCCAGCGTTTTAGGGCGAGTCAGCTCCCAACACTGCCTTCCCCCGACAAGTCCACGTCTCCGTCAACAGAGCGGGTGAGCGCAGAGGGCCCGCGCCGCGGGCTGGGGCGAGCTAACGGCGGCGCTGACCAGTCCGGCAGCGCCTCAGCTGCGGTTGCCCAAACTTGCCGGCCCGGACGAGCGCCTCCGCCAGCGGCCGCCTCCGCCGCCCCGAGTCCCGGGAAGCGCAGGGCGGGACGCAGCGACCAGGAGAGTCACACCAGGCCGGACACGGGCGGGTGCCAGGCGCCGGGGCTCCCTGAGGTCTTCGCGTCGCCGTGCGGCGGCGACTCCGCGGTGGAGGTCACGAGCACTGTCGCCGCCGCGGGCGCTCGGATCGCCGAGCCCCGCAGCGCCCGGGGCGTGCCGGCGTCGAACCGCGCGTTCCGAGCTGCCCAGGGGCTGAGCCGCGCGCGGCCAAGAGCGCGGGCGGACCGCTCTCTGGGCGCCAGCTGCCCTCTCGCGGCGCCCGCTGCCTCGCGACTCTCGGGTCGGCGGGCACCGCGGCACTGGGGCTCGGGACGACCACGTGGTTCTCGCCCTAGGCCGGGACTCCGCGGGGGCGGCCGTGGCCGCCCGCGCCCTACTGCCTGCGCCCGGAGGGCAAGGCGGGCACAGAGGTCAGGGCGGCAGCCACGGGCGCGGTGGAGGGCGGCCGGCTGGCACCGTGTCTCGGATGCCGCGGCTTCGGCGCTAGAGGGGGTTAGTCGACAACAAAAATGCTTGCAGGGCTCCAGGTGGAGGTGGCCGGGAGGGAGGAGATGCTCTCACGCCAAACTTCACGTGTGTGTGAAGGGAGCGCCCAGGAGCCCGGGTCTGGAGGTGGGGGCTTCTGCAATTCTTTATCACCCGCATCGCTTTCTTTCTGGGCGGGATTTAGGCTGTATTAGACGACTGAGATGGAAAACCCCACCTTACAACGTTCTCAACAAATACATACGGCCATGGAAAAATTAACCCAGAAGAGAAAATTGCTGTGTTACAAAACGTAGACGATTTTTGCAAAGTGAGCAGGGAGGCGCGATCGGCTACAGCACAGAGGCAGGAGCGGGAGCGTGGGCGCTTATTGAGTTCTGGAGAGAAAGGACCTTCCCACCCCCACGCGTTTCTGCGTTGCGCTGTTTGTGTCACAAAGGGTAGCTGAAGTGGTTTCAGTACTGCCTTTCAGTTCATTAGAGGCAAAAAGAGGAGAGCGGAACGTGCTTCTATTTCGGCTGCGTGGAGCGAGCTGTAAAGTGCAACTGATTTTGAGACTGGCAGGAAGGTTTCCGATTGGTGACTGTACTTTCACTCTCATTAGTAATGCAAACACTGCCTCTCTTTAAAGGTGACCACACCACATTGAATGTATGCAAGTCACTTCTGGACAGAATAACCTAGTATGGAGTTTATATGTTGATTACCTAAAAGAGTAAAATCTGATTCGGGTACTGATATGACCACATGGGCATTTACAAACTCAGTTTATAACTTACAAGCTGTAAAATTAAAAGACTACATTATAATATAAATCATTATGTCTAAATAATGTTCCTAGAAGTGTTTAATGATTCATTATATTAATGTTTTGATACAAAGTAATATCACTTTATATTTTGTCAAAGAACCTATTTCCATGACCTTGTGATCATTAAATTTGAATTTTAAAATGTTGACTTACAAATGAGTCAGTTTCTAGACTTCATTAATGGAATAAGTGAAATATACAATATATTTTGAGAAACTGAAGGAATAGATATTGCAGTTTACTTTAGTATTTCTAATCTTGGAGACTTAAAATTGACGAGGCTGTCAAGAAGATTTTTAAAATAGGCCATTGCTTAAAAAAAATTCCTAGAGTAAAAATATTAAATTAATATCATTTGAGTAACATTTTAGAATATATATGTATATATAATGATCCTCACGAAGTTCCTTTTAAAATTAGACTAGAAGGAAATAATTCTAGTGAAAGGAAAGGGAAAGAGAAAGAAAAAAGAAAACCTAAGGTTTATTTCTGTGACTCTTGCTTAGTTGCCAATGATGACACAATCTCTGAAACATTTACTTCAGATAACATAACATCTTGATTAAACTGGATTTATATCATTGCCTCTACTGGTAGTTCACATACAATTCATAATTTTTGTTTATTTTAATAAAGTATAGTCACGGGTGGCATAATATATTACTTAACCTGGTCAGTGACTTGATAGTCATATCCTGGCTTTTTTTTTTTAATTTTTTTAAGAAAAAAGATTTTTCTCCAAATTAAAATATATTATGCCTTAAAAGTATAGAGTCTGTCTATTGCATGTGTAGAATATAATGATCTCAAGAAAAACAAACCTCAAAGGAAATAAAATATAATTATCATGACCTTTGACTGTAGAGAGATTCCATGGGTTTAATGTGATTATCAATTCCCAGACATGACTATGTATTTATATGTGCACACACACATGCACATACATACAATGTGTTATGTATATGCATTCCAAAATATGTGTCGGCCTTATTTTATGTCCTCAGTTCTCTTCATTTAGAATTTAATGCAATATGAATAAAAATAATTTGTTTTTAAAAGTTAACTTTTTTTTTTAAATTCAGTCATGGCTAACTTACATTGTTAAATATAAGAAATAATTGTACTTAGCAGATATATACTGCCTTTTATTTCTAGCAGTGTTGATATATTTGCTGACATGTGACAGCTTCAAAATTATAAACCACTCAATGAACCAGATGCAATATTCATGTAGATTTATCTACACGTGTCTGTTTGAATCATACCGGCATTCAGAAAAGCATTCATGTCTCATTTTTCAGTACTATATTGTTCAGATTTCTTTGGTATTCTCTTTGACCATTGTTTTTCATGATATATCTGGTCTGGATTCATGAATGAATGATTACATTTTTTATTAAATATACACTACTAAATGCTAATCTAAACTTTCTTTCATAGCATAAGAGTATTAGCAAAACTGTTTGCTTTTTAAAATGATGAAGTAGGAATGACTTAACCTAAAATTAATTCCTATGAAAAAAATAGAAGGATTATAATGTTTAAAACTCCACCTATTTCAAGGCTTGAGAAAATCTTAAGTATTTCATTCTGATAATAGAGTAAATTAATCCTTTTATATTTGTAATTTGCATTGTCTAAGCTCAAAGTAATAGCAACATAAATAAAACACATTGACCCTCAAGTATGTCAAAACATCAGCTCTTAAAGTATTAGGTCAGTGCCTTGAATGGATACAATTATCTGTCTTTTTAAATATGAAATTTAGAGAGAATATAGACATGTTGTTGTCATGGCATTAACTTTAAAATAAAATATAGTTGACTTGAGGCCCTTTCATTTAAAAAAAAAATACCTAATTGGATGGGGAAAACCCATTCATTTATTTCAGAATTTTTCTGTTAGGAGCGTGTTAATTTTTATGAAAGATGGTATTTAAAATGGTCATCTTTTACTTTATTATCAATACATCAACTTAAAAATTCACAGAAAAAAAATCAACTTGAAGCTACATAAAACATACTATGTTTTGTGTGATATTTGTAATTCAGTGAAGGCATTCACTTTAGTACCTTTCTAAGTCAGTAACCACTTTCCAAGTGAGATTTGCATGTGCATTTGTGCTGAGCATGATGGAGAAGGTACTAATGTTATCTGAATTTAGTTCTTATCCATTAGAGGTTTGTAAGTATAATTGGAAGGCACAGACATAGGAATTTACTACAACACAAGGCTTCCTATAATATCTCATAATAGACTCCCAAATTATTATAGTTCTGTAAGAGGAAAGGAATCTTACCCTCAGCCTCTATTTTTGCTTGAGTTAAACTTCTTCTTATGGATTGGTTAAGCCTCTGAACACTTTTAACACTTTAATGTTAAAAAACAATAATAAAGGTTATCATTTAATTATTAAATAATTCAATGAGTCTAACTTGTGATTTTAAATGTAATTTGCTTATTAGTCTATGTGGCACCAGACTAAAGTTATTTTAGCTATTCAATGTTGAGATATTTAAACATGGTATATTTAAATTCATTACAAACTTGCTTGTAACTTATTATTCAGTTGATAAATAATGGTTCAGAATAATCAGTTTTGTCAAAACAACTTTAGTTTCATTAAATTATAATATCATTAAAGAGCAAATTCTAAATATCAAACAGATAACAACTGATAGTAAAACAACCTTTAAAAAACCTTTATATATTAAAATATGCCTGATTATTTCTGTCATAACAAATAAGATAACAATATCATAAGGATTTCTGGCCAGACATCTAATCAAAATAGATTTATTCTGTATTATATTTTAACATTTTATACCAAACTTAAAGTAGACATGTCCCATGAAGGAAAAGGCAAAGGTAGATTTTGTAATAAAAATAATGTGCTATGTCAGATAGTTAAATGTTAAATTTATTAATATTACTACCCTTTTAATAACCATTGCCAGCTAAACATTTATTTTTATACAGATGCACGTAATCGAGCCATTTTAACTTCATAACTAATATGAATAATATATATTACATATTGTTGTGCTTTAGCTGAGGAAAATCGTCTTTTACTACTCAGAGAATTAAACCCCTCTGTAAAGCTCATGTGAATCTTTTATAAGTATTTCAACGTTAAATTCCATTCATGACCAATAGGATCATAAATATATTACTATTCATAGTAGTTGGAATTAGGCAGTAATATCTTCCCTATTTTTATAGGTAAAATAAAATGTTCTAAATCAGTGTAAAAAACACAGGTTGATTTAGCTTAGTAGTAAATATATAGTCAGAGACTGTTCTTGATTTATTTTACACCTTATATATTTACATCATCCTTTGAATCATGTAAGAAATGGAATTATGCCATTACTTGTTTATTAGTGTATTTATCCAAGTCAGACAAGTGAAAGTTCCTTGCTCATTGAGAACATGTACGGTTTTCACTTTTAAGTTTACATTCTCAGTTATCTAAAACAAGCACTATATATTAGTACTGCCTTATAGAATCCTCTGCAACGTTAGAGATGTTCTGTATCTACTCTTTCCCATGGAATAACCTCTGACCACATCCATAGCTTTTGAGAGTTTAAAGGTATATAATGTGATCCAAGAAATCAAATTTTTAGTTTTTGTTCATTTTAACAAATTTAAAGATGGATGGCCATGTATGTGGTGTCAGACAGCACATAGTGTCCTATATACACTATATATGCATACTATATATAGAGAGCAATATTTTATATAATAAATACTTCCACCTTGATATGGGTGGAAAATAAGGGATTTGGAAGCCGTTTAAACATAAGTGCACACATAACCTTCTACAAGCACAACTTACTAATAAAAAATTCTGTCACACAAAGTCATAGATATCATGAACAAAAATAAAGCTCTTTTGGAAGACATATGTGCTCACACTATCTTCTCAGCTATCCTGATATGATGAGTTTTTTGCATATTACTTTGAGTTAGTGAAAAGATATTAAAAGTAGTCACTCTGATAGAAACTCATCATTACAATATATTTCCATTTCAAATAGACTTATTTAATGTGCCTAATCTTGGATGACACAATGTTTAAAAACTTCAGGAGCTACCATCAACCCCACTATACCTATGGCACTGCCTTGGATTCCACAAAATTATCATGAAGGGTGGGACTCAGTAGAAAAGTTTCTAAACTAATGTCGTTGATTTGTTAAAGCAGCAGCAATATATTTCCATTTACATAGTATTGCTTGTTTCTTTGGATGTTTTGGCTTATATTTTTTAACTCTCTGATTTTACTATTTGCATTAAAAATACTCTTAGGATTCCGTTTTCGTGTTAGTAATATTTTAAAATATGTTTACAGAATAAATAAAATCTGTTTTACCACTGTTTCATTTACATTGTCCTTAGATTTGTCACTTGATGGCATCCTTCTATAACTTTAATTTGAGTTTTAAAAAAGGGAGAAAAAAGAAAGCCCAATAAAAATATCAAGATCTCCTAATGAAATCTTATGAGAAAAAGTACTAATGTTTATATTACTTAGCAGTTACTATTTACTATGTGCCAGACATTGTTCCAAGTACAAATATTAATTTCAGATAATAATTAGAAATGCTAATTATAAATAGGAATTCAATCCTCAAAACAATACTGTGAAGTGCATTCTCTTATTATCTACATTTTATAGATTAGGAAGCTGAAGCACAGAATTTGCCCACACTACCCAACCAGTAAGTAGTGAAACACATATGTGAACCAAAGAAGTCTGGCTCCAAAACTTATTTGCCTGTTGTAATCCCTGAATATATACAAACATATCCAAGTATTTTTGGATGATCCAAGTATATATTTTGGATGGAAACCAAATATGTGTGTGTGTGTGTGTCTGTCTGTCTGTCTTTTTGTATATACAGCTTATCTACTATGAAGTTAAGCCTTGGTCATGGAATATATTCAGTGAATCTTCTTCCATTATAAGTAAGATCTCAGTCACATTCTTCTTTTTGATCCAGCATTTATACATTTGTGACTCAGAAAATACCCTCTTTCTTTTTTCTTACATCTTTTCCTTAAATGGACTCTATCTTCCAATGGTACTAGTTTATGTTTATTAAGATAAGATGCTTTATGTTCTATGTAAGCATCTTTGCAGAACACTGAGTATTAAAGTAATGAGCTAAACAGACAAAAGCATGCTTACACAAAATTTACATTCTAGTGTTACTAAGAACTAAATGCTTATCATGTGGCTCACATAGTTTAAGTGCATTATAGATGCTATCTTATTTAATATTCACATTGCTATTAAGTAGTAGGTACTATTACTGTACTTATTTTACAACTGATGATGTCAAAACAGAAAACATGCTACCAAAAGGTGAAATAGTGATTTCTATATCTCCCATCCAAGTACTAACCAGGCCCGACCCTGCTTAGCTTCCGAGATCAGACGAGATTGGGTGCGTTCAGGGTGGTATGACCATAGATGTGATTCTTATATCAAAGAATGCTCTCTGCTCTTTGTAATATAGGCAAGAGTGTAAGAAGCAGAGAGCAGAAATAGGTTTTCAGAGTAATTTTTGAGTGAGATAACAGTGATTTTTATATAGGGTGATGACAGAGATGAAGAATGAGAGATAGATTTCCTATATATTTTGACAGTAGAAAGAATGGGTCTTCCTGATAATTTGGATAGTGTTTTCTGCTATTTTATTAGTGATTAGAATTGTCACAAATATGTATACAGGTAACAAATTTGCATTTAAACCCCTATTTAAACTATAAATTGAACTATTGAAGAGCAGCTTGAAGTAGTGTTTCTAGTGTTTATACATTTTTAGACAAGGGAGTCATTCTGTCTATTATAAAATCATAACTGGAATAGTTATTCTTCCAGAATAATCAAATCACCCAGAATCTTTAAAACTACATCTCTGTATTTTGAAACTATATACAGAAGCATAATGAAGTTAGTAATTCAAGAATTAGTTTAGCATATAACCTTGGTTTTCAGAAAAAAAAAAAAAAACTTTACAACTTACATAAATGGGACATTTTTATTGAAATTTAGTTGACTTATAACATTATATTGGTTTGAGGTATACAATATAATGCTTCAAAATATATATATGCATATATTGACTCATGATAAACATAATAAATCTAGATACTATCCATCACTACACATAGTTAGAGCTTTTATCTTGTGATCAGCACATTTGAGATCTTCCATCAGCAAGCTTAAGATATATAACACAGTATTATTAACTAATACAATTATGCATAGATATCTTCATATTCAACTGTTTTGTTTTACCATATTTTTTTTTCAAATTAATACTTTTTTAATTGTTAAAATGTTCTTTAAATCATCAGTAAGATTTATAGCACTGATTTATTTTGGTGATGAAAATCAGTGTTAAAGTGGACTTTTAAAAATACTTCAGTCCTATATTTTAATATATAAATTTTATCCTACTAGTTCCTCTTGACCTAAAATTATTTTCAGCTCATCATCAATTTATTTCTTTAAAAATAATATATAGAATATCAGATGATTTAGTTCTGAGAAATATTATACTCATCATGTTTGAAATTTTTTTCTTATTTTCTTACAATCGATTAAAGGTTTGCTGAGTTTTTAATTCTAAATTGAAAATTATTTGCTGCCATAATTTTGAAATCGTGTGCCACTCTTATATGTTGTTGCTGTCAGTGATTTCTATTGCAGTGCATCTGACGTCCACCTTTTTCTCATTTTGAAAATTCTAAGCATATTATAGTTATATTTAGTGTACTTAAATTCGATAGTTTGTTTACAGTGGCATTTTTCTTCTCAATTATTCTCTCTGGTTGTGAGACCTTTCAAAGTAAAATGGCTACTTTATGCATTTGTCAAAACCCATAGAACTCACTGTACAATAATAAAAAACCCTAATAAAGCTGTGACTTTAGTTAGTAAAAATGTATCACTATTGGTTAATCAATTATAATAAATGTAAAACTAACTCAAAATGTTAATAATAGGAAAAACTGTGTACCGGGGAAAGAGAGATATAATAATTATCTATATTTTCTGCATACTTTTTTCTGTAAAACTAAAATTTATAAAAAAATAATTTGCACTTAAAATGACATATTTACTTACCTCTGATTTATATTTAGCCCAATTATGTTTTCTGTCTTTGACTTTCTTCATATGCAGATTTTAACACATTTGATTTTTCTCTTTTTTTCTTTCATGATTTCTGATCTTTCTTCTACTTGTTCAGATCTTGGCAACTTTGTTGATTTTACTTCATATTATTTGCAAATGTTAATAATATCGTTTTAATTCCTCGAGCACTTTCTGAATGTCTAATTATTACAGCAACAGTTCAGTTTTGTTATTTTTGTTTTATATAGCAGTATATTCTTCAAGTTCTGTGAGTAGTCTATGATTCAGACTTCTTGTTTCAAGTCATAGAAACCTGTTTCCATTAGACATAAACAGAAAAAGACACTCATTAATTCCAACCAGCTTAACTTTGATCATATGGCAGATGTTAACAAATCACCATTGCCAGAAGAATATAGAATCCTTACTGTTTAGACTTGTTTTACATGTCTCTCTAATACCAGGGGATAGACTAATGTTTCTGTGAACTAAAGAAGTAGAGCAGTGGTTCTAGAAGAAGACAAGTGGGATTCCAGGCAGGCAAGAACAGTTCATTATAAGTATGACTATTGTTATATTTTAAAATATTTTCATCTCCAAGTTCAGTTCTTTAGTTTGTTTACTTAGTAATCTCTTTTTTGGTGGAGTGTGTGGAAGTAGAGATTT
This sequence comes from Galemys pyrenaicus, assembly GCA_019455555.1. Classification (NCBI taxonomy): domain Eukaryota; kingdom Metazoa; phylum Chordata; class Mammalia; order Eulipotyphla; family Talpidae; genus Galemys; species Galemys pyrenaicus. The sequence continues at coordinate 579,039 of JAGFMF010011400.1, forward strand.
ATTTTCAATGTAAGACTGGTTTGCTTTACTTTCTATGTATAGTTGTAAACGAAGAAATTGACAAAATTAGAAGTTGTGATTCTTAATTTTTACATCATAATTTCCTTTGTATGATGAGACCTCTTTTCCACATTGAAGGATTAGCTGAAAGTTTACTTCAGGCTGCCTAGTCGGGGGCACTAAGGATACTTAGACTTTAATCCAACCTCAAACTAGAATAATGATTTATTTACTTGATCCATTTTAGGAGCCCTCATCCTTTCCAGAAATGCAGTTATGTTTCTTTAGAGGTGGATTCTTGAGTCTGTACTCAGTCACATATTTCTGGTTTTAGCAAACTGTGTAGGCATGATGTAAGACTGTATATCAAACCCCTCAGGAAGAACACCTCACCTGTGAGCCAACTTTCTAATAAAAATTAAAAATCAGCATACCAAGTTACTGCAAATCCAGATCATTATGTACATCTACAAAGAAACTGTGCATGAATGTACTTCATGTCTACTTGACCCATATGCTAGAAAAAATTATTAGGGTTGAATGGGAAGAAACTTCTATTGTCTTGCTGAAAAAATAAGACGGTAGCATAATTATATTTCATATTTCTAGCTTTTTAGAAGAGAAAGCATTCAAATAAACTTAGAGAAATACTGTAAATATAAGCTATATTGCAAAAAGGGATGTTCATCTATCTGTTTTTATATCTATGTGTATAGAATATATGGTTAACACATCTTTTTTCAATGACACTTCAATGCCCACTAATTATTTTCTTGACAGTTTCTGGTGAATAGTGAAAATGCAAAGATAGAAAAAATAAATAAAAAGTTATTTTTTAAATTTATCTCTTTAATTTCTATTGTATGAAAAAGTAATATTGAGGTTCTTTTAAAGTAATGCATTTTTTAAATGTAATAATTAAATTCATAGTTATTACATCTTATGTCAAACACTTGTGGGGAGGGTAAATCCAAATCATAATTTCACTTACATTTGAACAGACGCAATATTACTCATTGAAGAAAGTTTTGGTGTGATGTAGTCTATTCCAATTCAGTCATTTGTTTGAATAACTAGATTACAGTGGAAGTGGTAGTCTAGAGCCTCTGAGACTAGGTCACAAGAAGCCCTTTACTTTTTACCTGTACCTTTTAGAATAGTTAGGATTCTGCTTCATAAAATATGCCTCACTATGCTATAAGAAGCAACTGTGAGGGGCTATTGCAGTGTGCTAGTTGACAGCTCCAGCTGAGCTCCCAGTTAACAGACTGCATGGGCTGCCAGCCATGTGGATGAGCCTCCTCTGTACTTCAGCCAGTTGATCTGTCAGGAGATTCCAGACTCAGATGCATGAGATCCTAAGGAAAAATTTCTCACCTGAGTCCCCTCAACACACAAAATTATAGATGATACTACATAATACCCATAGGTAAAATAATTGTTTCATTAAATAGAAAAATAAGTTGTTTAACAGCATTGTTTTTGGTGGTTTGATATGCAGTATTTGAAAACCAGAACAATTTTCAATGAGCATTGTTTTTTATTAAGACATGTGATTTTCCCTTCAAACACTAACAAACTGACATAAAATTAAGGTAGATATTTGGTCAGATGAATATGGCATCAAGGCAGGTTTAAGCCTACTCAATTGGAAGTAGATGCTGCTTTATTTCCCCTCCTGAATGAAGAGCCACACTATGTTAGATATTCGTGAAGTTGCTAATGTGGAAGCCTGAGCTGTTAGCATGTAGGTCTTTCTTCTTCTTTTTTAAAAAAAGATTTATTTTATTTATTTATGCATACAAGAGCTGAAGTGCAGGCCAAAGGTGTGGGGGTGAGAAGATTCACCAGAGACAGAGTGGGGAACAGATGGGAGAGTCCACTGAAATACAATGCTGAGGTAGCAGTGGGCAAGACCAGAAGGTCTGCTACACCAGCATGCAGGTCTTTCTTAAGACACCTACTTATTTTAGGAAACATACCAAAAGAGGTCACAATTGTTTCTTGTTTTTCAAGCTTCTAGACAAATAGACTTGTTCGTGCTTACAATTTTAAATACACTTATGCCAATGACCCTGAAAAAAAATACATGTTTTATATTTTAAATGTTTTATTTAAATTTGAGATTATGTTTAACCCAGAAAAATGCCAAGAAAATACTAATGTCACTTTCCATTGAGGTTTTGTCTATTGCATTTTTAAAATTGTTATATTTAAATTTGAGAAAAAGAACATTTCAAGTCTTTCCTTTCTTCTGTTTTCTCCTTTCCTTCATTTTCTTCTCTTTGTCTCTTCCTCCACTCCTCATTTTCTGATTTGTCACCATCTATTCTATTTCATCTTTTGGAAGGATGACATTGCTAAAGTAAAGTACTAGGATTCAGGTGTCCTGATTTAAAATTTAAATTCTGCAAGTTTCTAGATTTCTAACCTTGGTCAGATTACTTGCAATCTCCAGGACTAAATTAATCCTTTTGAAACTAAAGGATTAAAATATAGATTATCTTGCTGCTTTAAAACTTCACAATTCATAAACGTGTTAAAACAAGGCAATTACAAGGTAAACATGAAAAGCTAATTTGGAAAAGATATAAAAAATGTATTAGGTACTTAGTATGAGTTACTTACTGCAATGAACTAAAGTGAGAATGAAAAGGCAAATTACTTTAGGCTATCTTGTCCATATATTACAATAAAAGAAGGTATAATTTTTTTTATGGAGATAAACTTACTCTCTTCATGAACTTCTGGGAGAAATGGACATGATTCCCATGTATAAGGGATATTAGATAACCGAACTAAAACTATATTCAGTGATAATGTTAAGTTTCTGTACTCCCAATAGCACCACAAACATGTAACAATCCATGCATGTACTTGTATATGTAGATATTTATACAATTTATGTGTCTGCTTGCCTAACTTAGTGAAATCTCTAACAAGCATCTAACCTTTATTACTATTTTTTATTAGGCATTCATTAGACTTGCAAAAGTTTTGTAGAATAAAGAAGTAGAGAATCAATCTTCAAATGGACAGTTGTGTATCATCACATGAAAGATAGTAGAGCTTTATAATTAAATCAATTTAGGAAACGTACATCTATAGAACCTTGATAATATAAACAGGTAAGCAATTTTTAATACTAGGAAGATAAAAGTGCCCCTTAAAGTCTATTTTCCCAGTAATGAACAGTTCCTATGAGTTTAAGACAAGTATGTTTTAGTCAATTCACTGTTACTGACTAGTAATTAGTATACCATATTATACATTATTGATTATGAATGTGATTCAAAATAAATTTTAGGTGGTAGAGTTAGCCTCTTAAAGCAATTGAGGATTCTGACACACATTATCTCTCTAAAAGAGGAGACTTACTCTATTTTACTCTATTTGATTGAGTCAGAAGCACTCTTGAGGTAGAGTTTTTCCTAGAAAATTGTTTAAAACATTCCCAAATATTTAAAGAAATAGTGAATTAAGACCAGTTTCGGGGGCCTCCCTGGTGGCGCAGTGGGTTAAGTAATGCACTATGAAGCAAACCGCAGCCACTGCAGCGTGAGTTCGATCCCTGCTGCTGGCCAGGGAGGGGACCCACATGGCATGGCAGACCTCTCCTGCTGTGCCCGCTGCTCCCCTCAGCAGTGTACTTCTGTTGATCTGCCTGTTCTGCTCCCCGCTGTGTCTGTGGTGAATCCTCTCACCCCCCACACCTCTGGCCTGTACCCCAGTGCTTGTGTGCATAAATAAATAAATCTTTAAAAAAAAAAAAAGACCAGTTTCGGTTGGAAACAGAACATGTAGATGTCATCAACTGGTCACAGCCTGTTAAACTGTGACTACTTTTGAAAACCTAAGATGATACTCAGGAAGATACTCGCAGCAACCCTTTCTCTCCACTTCCAGTCCCAGAGGGATCTGACAGATGAAATTACTCAAATTTTTAATTAAAAATGTTGGCAAAATTTAAACTTTCTTTTTTGCTATAATGTTTATCCTTATACAACTATGTATCACAGTCTCATATATCATTTCAACTATATATCAATTTTTCAAATATTCTTGTTTGGTGGAAGAAATGTAGGTCAAGAAAATTAACTTCCAAGAAGCACTAGAATTCATGTCATCACCATCTATTAAAGGTAGCTATGATATGTGTTATTTAAATTAGCAAATATGCTTCACATCTTACTTCACAAACTCAAGTATAAAAAATAAAACAGATTTTTATAACTCAGTTGAATTTTAATTTCAGACTTCTGTTATGCCAGAAATATCATTTCATTACTTCAGATATCTCCACATTGCTTTCTCCAGGAGTAGGGCTTTTGTAAATAGCTTATGCTATTGTTAGTGTTGTGTTGCAATTAGGGGCATCAAGACTCAACATAGTCTGTTTGTTTCCACTTCTGCTGAGACATTCTTTATCTTCTGTAGTCCTCATCCATCAATCTATCCCCACTGAGCAAACCCATTCCTCGTTGTGTTTCTAAAGATCATCCAAATGTGGTGGTTCTCAGACTCTGTCTATATAACTTTTAGGAATGTAAAACTCATTATGCCTCTATAGGTTTATTCTGGAACATGGAAAACAGAAGGAAGATGTCGAAAGCACTAATATGCCAGTCTTCTGTTGCTCTTGTTCAGTCCTTCCAATATGTCTACAAATCTAGCCAGACTAACAGGCATAATAGGTTTGTAGCTTTGCATGGCTTTTGCACTGCCCAAAGGTGCCCAGTCAAGAGAGTGGTGGTGGCGGCTGGGGAATATAGTTGCCTTGGCTTTCTCCCTGGCACAGGGTAAAAAGTAACTTTTGCTATACAAAAAGGAATTATGTTTCTCCCAGATATGGTTATTCATCCTCCCTGGATACGCTTCTCATTACTTTGAAGATGGTATACAGTAAGTATCAGTGTCTCTGGATGCAGGTTACCTTTGGGCTTCAAATCAAAAGTCAATCTAAATACTTTGTCACTTCCTTTTCTCTAACCCCCATTCCAAAGTCTAGTAAACTCTGTACAAAATTGTCTGTTTTCAGGATCTTATTTGCCTTTAAAAGCTTATTTCCCTACCATTCTTTCTGCCATATTTTAAGGATTCTTTTTCTAGAGGAGTGAAAGAAAAAAGAAATGCAACATTTCTTACTCCTAGTAGCTCACTATCTAAGACTTGAAATTTGGCACACAAATCAAAAAAGTACTCATTTTTATTTTAGTGTTATATCTGTTCTAAAATGAGTGAACACAGAAGAATTAGTTTGAATGGATGGGGGATGAAATTGATATAAATGTATGCAACAAGGAATAATAAAAAAAAAACTTTGTGACTTATTTAAACATTTTAAGATATTTTCTTAGTATGAAATACAAAAAAAAAAAAAAAAAACTATGTAAGTTTCCACAACAGGCTATTCGATAAAGAAAATGTGGCATATATACATACTGGAATACTACTCAGAAGAAAAAAAACAGAAGTGTTACTTTTTGTGACAATATGGATGTAATTTGGGATTATGCCAACTAAAATACGTCAGAAAGAAAAACAAATACTGTATGATTTTACTTATGTGTGGAATGTAAGGAAACAAAGCAAAATGATTCATTTTCAAATCCTGAAATTTTGAAAACAGAGTGGTGGTTACCAAAGGGAAAGTTATGGGAGTGTGAGAGGGAGTTGATCAGTGATGGTGGTAGTTTACTAGAACTTTGGAAATGAAAATGGTTTGTCAACACATATTTGAAAAAATGTGAAGCTGTATTCCTAAAAAACAAAATTATACAGTGATATAAACCAATGTTATTTAAAAACAAAAAACAGAGAGAGAGAGATTGAGGGAGGGAAGGATGGAAAGTGATATGATTGTTCTGGAGAATCATAGAATTCTCCCTGAGTTGGATTTCCCATGCAAATATTCCTTAGATGTATTACTTCAAAGATAAGAGCTTATGTTTTAAGGTTTATGTATTTTTTTCTCTCATATAATGTGGGTAAAAGGGTATAAAATCACTTAACTTTTCATTCTGGAAGACAATAGGATAACGTCTGTTTGTTTTCCTTCACTAACACCTCATGGTGAACATCCATCTTTATCCATGTGTGTACACATTACCTTTCCAAGGAAAGTAGTTGGACTGTGTAATTCCTACGACCTTCCATATTGTGAATATAATCTTGTTATTGATAAGGAAAATGTAACAGTTGCAGTCAAATATTCCCTCTTTTAAACTCAATAAAGCTAGCTCCTTAGTGCTATTTTGGAAAAAAACAATATTAGACTGGAGATGTTCTCTTTTTTATGTCATTAAAGAATTTTACCATAATGCTTTTTGGCTATAAAGTTCTAATTGCTATATATGAGGTTACAGTAGACAAACAACATATTTTGCCCATTCCTAGTTCCTATTTTTTTTAATCAGACATAACTTTTATTTGTTACTCTTCTTGTTCCTCTGTTGTTATTTCTACATTCTGAAATAGATGCGTATAATTTTATATTTTGATTATGAACTGATGACTTTAGCAAGTCTTGCCCATTTAGAAAGATGGTAATATAACTCTTTTTACTTCCACCCTATATTTCTCATCCCTTTCTTTCCTTTACCAATCTCCAAATATATTAATATTTTATTTCTTCTGTTGAATGTATCTCAATGACATTCTTAAATAATGTAGTTAGGTTACTATTTATTATTCCTTTCAATAGTCATATCTTGATCATTTACGTTTTCTTTCACCTTTTATCTCTGACCCTTTAACCTCACATTTTCTTCTATCTATGTATATGTTTTGCATTTTCAAGTATGACAAAGTCCGTGTTAACAATTGTCATAAATACAATAAGCAACAAAATAGTTAAATTTAAAATTTCATTCAAAGATGCAAGATGTTTATCAGTGTATCTTTCAGTAAGACACTGTGTTTAAAAAGAAAAATGTGGGAGAACGAGAGACAACCATTTTAATGACAACAGAATTGCAAACATTTTAAAAACTCATTTTGACCCATTCCCCTTCTTACAGCTTAGTGTTGCCCTTCTACTTGTCAGTTTAGAATTAGCTGTCAAAAATTTCTGGTTACATGTCAGTCTTCAGTTTAAAACATTTTTACTATAAGTGGAATATGCAGTAAAAATACTTTAGACAAACCTGAATTTGAGCCCTTTCTTGGTCACTAATTACACAAGTAACTTATTTCCTGAGTTTAATTTTATTTTCTGTAAAATGGAAAGATAAAAGCTAATTTATAAGTTCACTATGAATGAAATTGAACAAATGAATGGCTAAAACACCTCACACAAGTTAAGCATTCAAGAAATACAGTTCCCTGCTCCATATCAAGCTGTCCCTTTCTTTCTTCTTCTTTTTTAAAGCTTTAATTTACGCATACAAGCACTGGGGTAGAGGCCAGAGGTGTGGGTGGTGAGAGGATCCACCAGAGACAGAGTGCAGAGCAGAACAAGCAGATCTACTGAAATACACTGTTGAGAAGAGCAGTGGGCAAGGCAGAAGAGGTCTGCTGCAGCATGTGGGTCAATTCCCTGGCCAGCAGCAGGGATTGAACTCATGGTGCTGTGGCTGTGGTTTGCTTCATAGTGCATTGCTTAACCCATTGTGCTACCAGGAAGGCCCATGTCCCTTTCAAGTTGAAATGTTTAACCAGTTTTAAAACTCATTTAATAAATAAATGTATATCATATCAGAATGAATGAATATTGCCATAAATAAATTACTTATGAAACCATCATTTCTAAACATCAATTTTATTAATAAATTTTTAAAATTCTTAATGTATACTCTAAGTACTAAAAAGTGATAAACATTTTTACTAATAGTACAAATTTCACATCAGATGCCACTAGAGGGACTTGTATTATTAGAAGTGTCTTTCAGCAATGTCTTTAGTAGAAAATATAAGAGGTAATGTATTTAAGTGAAAATGCCAGCTTATGATTTCCAGATTTAGAATTTCAGTATTTTATGAAAACCAAAAACTATTTTCCTTCATGGATTTATTTCACTTTTATAGACTGTATTTCACTGTAAATTGGTATTTAGTGTACTATTAAAGTGTGGTAACATACATTGGAAGATATGTGAACCTATACATCTGAGTTATATCAGTGTTGCAACCCAATGTTACTTCCATAAAAAAAAACAAAACACAAAAACAAATTACTATACCTAACACTTATTTTAATTGAAAACAATCTACTAAGAAACAATCCTTCAGTACTTTTTATTGTACTAGACCTACTGTTTAAAAGGGGACTCAGGGTTAGTGACCCAGAAATACAATGAGGAAGGGAGGAAGATATTGTAGGGAAGATAAGAGGAGCAGTGATCATAGGACAAGGGTAGATTCAGTAAAAAGGAACTTACTGTCATCAAGATTTAGTTTTTAAGCTACTCTTTTTTTTTTTAGTCTTTATCTACTCTTAAGTTAGTACTGAAGTAGCAAGGGGCTAAAGTGGAAGGAGGGAAGAACAAAGAAGAAAGGAAGCACAATGGACAATGGTGGTGGACTATGGGAGAATTGTTGGTGGGTGCACTATGGTTGTAATACACACATACAAAATACATAGCCACAGAATATGTTTTTATTTAAAAAAAAATAAACCAAGATGATGAATTTATTTCCTTATATATTGCTTCTGGCTTGATATATGTAAGATACAAAATTGCTAATCAAGGTTGTAAATACACACACATAATTAAAATACTCGCTAACTTTATCTGTCAGTTATATTATGAACACATAGAGTTTGACATTCCCAATGGAACATAAATACAATACTAAAAGTGACCATTATGAAAATATTTTATTTACAGCAATTGTCTTCTAACTACTTTTAGATTGCTGTGAAAGTGTTTCATCAAAATTATCTAAACTTATATTCTGCCATAGTGAGTATGTATAATAAATCAATGATATAATTTTTAAACTTATGAAATAAGATAATTAATTAAATAAATTAATAAAGCAATGTGATATGTTATATATAGAGTAAAATATTTTTAAGGATAATTTATAAAATGCATGGTGATAATTAAAACACATAATATTTAATATAACATTGGCATCTTACACATAGAACTATTTGATGTATATAATAACTTTTCTATGAAATTATAAGAAACTTCTATAAAATTTAATAATATTAAGCATACAAATAATGACATTTTTAAACTAAGAGATGATAAGACAATATTGCCATGTTAGCATTGTAAAGACATAAATTAGGTATTACATAAGAGCAATAATCTCTTGAAGAAATAGCCTAAAACAAAATAATAATAATAAATTATGTAAAATTATATATTAAATTAAAATAATTGTATAAACTAATATTCCAGGCACATAAGTAACAAAAATATATTGAAGTGGGATTTTATTTTATGTTCCAAAAGAAAAAAAATCCTCATTAGTTGAATGTGTGCCATAATTTGAGATGTTCTCTTACCCTAATCAATGATATAACCTTGAAAAAAAATCTCTGGGTATTTTTATTCATCATTATGACAGATTGTAAAGATTTATATTTACTTATGTAACTACTTGTCTCTTTACAATATTACATTCTTCGATTCTAGATACAGTTTGTTGGTAAAAGGTATTAATAGAAGAATCAAAGCAAAATGCTTGAAAAAGAATTTTTCTTTTAATTTGTTAGTTCACCAGATAACCTGCCACATCTTTTATCACTGTTTGATTACAGTTATAACTTTTGATGAAAATATTTATCTGTTTAACTATAATGTAATTCTTAAAAATAATTACAAATTTCACTTGATGTGTTAGGTAAAGATTCTCTTTTCCTTAAAATTAAGTCTTAGGTACATTTATACTTATATGCTCTATATTATATTCAATCAAAATAAGCTGAGACATGTAATTAACACGATTAAGGTGGTTTTGGAATTGTAGCATCATTTCAGAGAAGGGTGGTGATTTTACACTGAATTCGTATTTGCCAACCTGCTAGTTTTCTTTGTCTTTTAATACATACAATTAACTGGAAAATATGCAGAACTAATTTCTTTCCTGTTCATATTTTTGAATCTATCAGTGTAACTATATTAGTGTATTTTTTTAAAGATTTATTTATGTATGTATACAAGAGCAGGGGTACAGGCTAGAGTTGTGGGACGTGAGAGGAGTCGCCAGAGACAGTAGGGAGCAGAACAGGCAGATTGACTGAAGTACACTGCAGAGGGGAGCAGCGGGGGAGGCAGGAGAGGTCTGCTGAGCCATCTGAGTTCCCTCCCTGGCTGGGGATAGAACTCACCTGCTGGGCAGAGGAGGCTTCGCAGTGCATCACTCAACCCTCTGCACCACCAGGGAGGCCCTCTATTAGTGTACTTTTAAGTGCTGCTATTCAAATATTCTTTTTTATTCTGGAGCTGAACCATACTTGCCCTAACTATACTTTCAGGCTTCATGTGTAGTTTGAATATATAATATCATATTTTATAGATTTCCCCACAGTTTAGAAGAAAAAATTAGTAGATATAGTAGTATTTTTAGATCAGTAGATATTATTGTATTAATGCAATGAAATTATTGATTTTCATCTCATCGTCTGATACACAGTGGTCCTCCAAAGATTTCTGCATCTTAATGCTAATGCCCTTTGAATATGTTAGCATTTCTGGCAAAAGTAACTTCACAAATAATGTAAGTTAAAGACCTTGAGATAATGAGTTTCTTCTGGATTATCTGAGTAAGTCTTATGTGGGACTTACACAAATCAGTGGGAGACAGGTGGCTCAGCAATAACAAAAAAGATATACCCTCTGAATCAGAAGTTAGTGTGACACACTTTTAAGATGAAGAAAGGAACCATTAGCCAAGAATGCAGGCAACCCCTAAAAACTGGAAGAGTCAAGGAAATAAATTCTCCCTGAAGTCTCTAGAAAGTTTTGTCTTATGGTACCTTAATTTTATATTTGTGACCTCCAAAACTATAAGACAAACTTCTATACTGTTTCACATCACAAACTTTGTGGAGAATTCTTATTGCAGCAAGATCTATACTTTCCCCTAGAACTTTTCCTAATCCTTTGATTCAGTGTCTAATAAAAACTATTTCTATTGTAAACCATAGAATCTATTTAATTTTATTGAATAAAATGGAGGTAATATCTAACTAATATGACCTAACTACTTTTCTTATATAAAAATGCATCTGATCTCAATAGAGAGAAATTCAAATATTTTTATTTAATAGTTGCATGTTTTAAAGTAGAATACTTTGAAATTTATTGAACTATTAATATTTTAATGCATATTTAGGATGCTTTCTTTCATTTTTTAACTACCAAAAATACTGCAGTAACAATTACAAAACAATGCAATTCTCTTCTTTGAACACATAATCATGCCTACAATATTTTCTCTGGTATGTTTAAAATTTCTACTTATTGACTAATACCAGTAAGTCGAACTTTGTATGTGAATAATGCATATTACTTAAATTTTATTTTACTTACTTCTTGAGTGTGATATATATTATTCTTTCATAATGTGCATGAACTTTTCCCTCTCTTTACTAATATTTCCTTTTTCTTTCTCCACAAAAACATGCACACACACACTGACATATGTGTGTATGAGAATGCTTAATTTTAATTTGACTTGTTTTATTCTAATCAATCTTAAAGAGAATTACTTATTATATTGGTAATTTTATTATGAAAAAATGTATATACTTGATTTATTTTTGCCCCATTTTATTATCACCAGCATCCACTTTGCTAATTTTCTCTCTACTTTTGTTTTAACTTTTCTATCGTTTCATTTATCATAATGTATTGTCTCAAGGACTTCAATACATTAAACTCATGTCCCAAACATCAATGAGGAGAAAGAGAGAGGCAAAGTTTGCATACATCGTAGTCCAGTCAGTGACCATTTAGTAGCCTATTAGTCATAACACAAACCTGCCACTTATCTCTATTGCCTGGCATTCAGCCACATGGCTCTTCCATCTGCAAGGGTTGGCAAAAAATATTACATTTTATATTGGATACATTTTATCATAAATAGAATTGAATTTTCATTACTAAAATAAATGGGTATTGGGTAGTTTCTAACAGTTTTTGCTGCATATCATTGCAGATGTGAGTATTAAAATGCCTTCATTCCTTTTATATCTCTTAGAGCTTCAAGGTCCTTGATTTTGTTAAAATCCAGTCTTAGGTTTCTCCTCATAATTTCTGTAATTTCTTTAAAAAAAAAAACTTATTTTGCAGCACTTTTTATGATTTTATCCACTTAGAGTTAGTTATCCACTGATAACTAATTATGTTAATTGCAAGTAATTACTTACCACTCTTTGCCTTATGCACTCCTCATCTTTTACAATATCTTAGTTCTGATTTAAGTGTCATTGGTTATTGTATTTTCATCACAACACATGAGTCATGTATGCTCTGAATCCATACATACCTGCAAATATTTCTTTTTCTCTGGAAGGTATATAGTAACTTGAATTTAACTTCTTTGTCTCAGTAGATTTAGTTTCATTGATGTTATAAATAAGTAAGATATTAGATTGTCATTTAAAAGTTACCTACTCTTTTATTTATTTTTTAAAAAAATTATTTATTTATGCATATAAGAGTTGGGTTACAGGCCAGAGGCAGAGGAGTGAGAGGATTCACAAGAGACAGAGTGGGGAGCAGAAAAGGCAGATTGACTGAAATGAGGGGAGCAGCAGGTGAGGCAGAAGGGGTCTGCTCAACCATGTGGGTCCCCTTCCTGGCCAGGGATGGAACCTGTGCTGCAGTAACTGCAGAAGCTCCACAGTGTGCCACCAGGAAGGCCCACCTACTCTTAAATACTTATGTTATGTTTACTGTTGGAATTTAAAATTTTACTAGGCTATAGCTAAGAAAATAACTTTTTCTATTAATCCTCCTTGGGACCTAGTGGACCTTAATCAATCTTCAGGCAAAAATCTTTCTTCGAATAATAAGTAAAGTTCCTGGGTTTATTTAAATATTACCTCTCCTTTATTCCTTTTTCTTTAATTTCAGGGCCACTTTTATGTACATAAAATTTTCTGGTTTATGTCCCCAATAATTTATTTTTTTATTAGTGATTTCAATCACTCATACTATTTTCACTTAGTTTACATTTCTTTCTGTAACTCTTTTTTTTTTTTAAAGATTTATTTATTCATACATACAAGCACTGGGGTACAGGTCAGAGGCGTGGTGGGGGTGAGAGGATTCACCACAGAGAGCAGGGAGCAGAACAATGGAAGGACATTGCTGAGGGGAGCAGCAGGCACAGCAGGAGAGGTCTAGCCAAGCCATGTGAGTCCCCTCCCTGGCCGGCAGCAGGGATCGAACTCGTGGTGCAGTGGCTGCGGTCTTCTTCATAGTGCGTTGCTTAACCCACTGTGCCACCAGAGAGGTCCTCTTTCTGTAACTATTCCTGATAAGTTTAACTTTAGTAATCCCTTTCTTTTTAGTCTGTTTAGCTATTTAAAAAGGTAAACTGGAAATCCATTTTGCTTTGTTGTTTTTCCACAAATTGTCTCTGATATATCTTATTCTATTTATCTCATCTGGCATTTCCATTCATTTCACTTTTGTGACACGGCTGTTCTGTTTCCTCCTCTGTCTTTGATTTTGTTTCAGGTTTCCTTACTCGTGTGTTTTTTCAAACACAGTGACATCACAGGCCATAGTCATCTCTCCTAGTGAACATCAGCTACTGCAACTAAACTCACTCTCACTAGAGGTATATTCATGGTTCTCTAGGTTCTTTAAGTGCTTCATTCACAATAGCAAGGCAAATGGAATCTTTCACTTAGGACACTGAAAATAAAGGTGCTTGATTTGGTCCTCAGGTCAAATCAAACCTGCTTTACATTGTTTGAGAGTTATCTTCAACTCCAACGTACAGCACATGTTCACATATTTCTAATAACTCTTTTTTTTGTATGTTTGTTTTATTTTAGTAAAACAAAATTTTCTTTCCCACTTTTCAATCCAAGTAATATGGAAGCAAATGACTCCACACCAACCTGGAACCATGTGTTCTGGGTAGCCCTTTTGACTGGCTCAAAATTGGCTATAGAGTTATGCAGAATCACAAAAAAAATTATAGAATGAGAAGCATATTTTTTCATTAAGTTGATTTGGTTTTGAAAGGGAAGATAGTCACCTCATACTACACATCATGCCACATCAACAAAATAAGAACTGAGGAATTTTGTGTACCTGGAAAATAGATTTGTCTGAAAGTGTTAAATCTGAAGTTTTCAGTTATGTAAAGCATAATAAGTGAATCTTTTGCTATGGAAATTTAAAAGGAATTTTTGAAACACTATAAATTGTGAATTTTCTTAATCTGAACAAACTTGTGTAACTCAAACCTGCATCAAAAATAGAATATAGCCATTAACCCACAAGCACCTCTCATGTTCCCTTCCAAAAATTTACTAATATCCAAAAGCAACCACTATACTTTCATTTTTACAAGTATAAATTTGCTTTAACATTTGTGAATTTTATATGAATGCAACATACTTTTCCATCTGAATTTTTGGCTCAATATTTTGTTTGTGAAATGACTTGATTTTGCCATGTGTAATTCCAGTTTGTTTACTCTTATTGATATTCTGAATTCTACTGTGTGAATATACGACAATTTATTTATTCATTTTTCTACTGATAAGCATTTGGACAGCTTCTTTTGGAGGCTATTATTTGCAGTAATGTTCTGAACATACTGGAACTTGTTTTTTAGAGAACATATGTCCGCATTTGTCCTGGATGCATACCTAGCTATGTAATTACCAGGTCAAAGGATAGGCACATATTCAGCTTTTGTTGATGTTAACAATTTCCATGATGATAATAAAAAATCCACACTCATACCAACAATACGTGAGAGTTTTATATATTCCACAGTTTTGTTAATGCTGGTATTTTTATTAAAGACTTTTTAAATGTTGAACTTCTGTGTCTTGCAAATGTATCTTTTATTTGTATTAAAAGTCTTCCCATTTTGGTATAATTCCAGCTCTGGTTGTATTTTATGTAATAAAAGAAATTAGGAGGGACGATTTCTCACTTATGTCAAATTCAAGCCTCTACCTTTATAGAAAATTTCAAGTACTCCATTATCTCTATAGAAGAATAAAATTCTGAGCTACATATTCTCTTATAATTTCCATTTAATAATAATGATATAAATTCAATTCTCCTATGTTCACTTAAATTTTTTCTTAATCAAAAGAATTAATCTAGTTTTGGACTTACATGGTCAATTGATGAAAGGAGGCTATTTCATCAGTCAAACGCTGATCCTGTTTTCTCTGTGACTAGGGTTAAATTTAATCATACTATTTAAAAAATAGAAGAAAAATAATTGAATCTTAATTATTCTAAAAAATTGTGAGAATAAAATATTTTCTCTAAGAATAGATGAGAATTAAAGGCATTATTCTAGTACAATTTTAATCTATTTGTTTGAAATGGTGTTATAGATGTAACCTGTGCAGATAACACATTATAATAATAGCAATATGTATAGCTTAATTATTGTCAAATATGTAAATTCACAAGTCAATTTTAAATATGTTGTCTATAATAGAAGTTAATGGAATTTTCAGTGACTGTCCATTTTGGGAATCAATTATTGCTCAAAATCAATGGAATAAAAATAAAATAAATATTTTACAGATATTCTGAATAAATTTAAAAAAATATGAAATGGAGATGCGATTGGGAATCTATCAGTTTTTTATATATTGCTCCAGGTCGAACTAAACGTTGTTACTGTGGTCTAAAGAAATACCTCCATGATTGTGGCCATTGCTAAGTTTATATTTACCATCAAAAGATTGAATAGGTACCCATTATACTGTAAAAACTTAGATACAAGGAGCTCAGAGCATGGTCACCTTTGTTCCTGGCTTTGTCTAGTACTTGTTCATATTTCACAGTTATGATAATGAACCAAACAACTTTATTTTGTCTTATAATTAACTAAGGCTGCAGTAATGGTGTATTCTAGAGATGTTCTAATAAATATTTAAATAAACTTTATCAGATATCACTGGCCCAAAGGTATTGAAAAATCCTTTCTTGTAAGAAAAGAGAGAATTATGATGGAAAGTATGAAACAAGATTTAATGTCTTAAGGAGCTAAAAAATATTGAGCAAATTTCTAGGCAATTATGATAGTCTAGATGGTTAACTCATGCCTATTTAATAAAAAAATATATTTTCAGAACATTATTTTTCAAATCATATAATCATGTTTAATATACAATTTTAATTTGAGCTTTTGAAAATTTTATGAGCCTTATGAACTGTAAATTTAGTGTATCAAACATGAAATTTTCATTTCAAAATATAAACCATTTCTTTTACACTTTTTAGTTTATGGAGTGTTAAGTATTATTTTAGACTATACATTATCCTTTCTTTCTATGGCAAATGGGAGACTGAATTTCTTAAGTACCTTACATTAGATTGATAAAGGCTACCTATGAAGTTATAACGAAACATAAGTGACAGTCCCCTAATTTTTTCCCACTGTAACTTGTGTTGTCTTTCATTGAAATTTTGCAAGTATGAGATTAAAAAAAAAACAACAACTATATGCTTTACAATGTTTACTGTAACATTATTTACAATAGCTAGGGCATGAAACCACTTCTGTTTAATTTAGTAATAGAGACTCTCAGTGCCTACTGATTGAGGATTGAGAAAAAACATCCATGCATTGAAATACTATTCACCCATAAGGAAAAATGAAATATTTCCATTTAGAGCAAAATGGAAGGTATTCAAGGAAATTACGTGTAGTAAAGTGTCAGAGGGACAGACCAATTTTGAACATTTACCTAGCAGATGATTTGACAAAACAAAATACCCATAAAACCTATAATTAATGAAGTGAGGCTTTTGAGGTTAAGTGGGAGGATGAAGGGGGAGGAAGAGTCAAAAGAATATAGGGTATGTTGAATGTAAAAATAAAAGTAAAATGAAGAAAGAGAAAAGGAAAGAATGAGGGAAGGAAGGAGGAAAAATTAAAACAATGCTCTTTTAAATTTTATTCAATTGCTCATTTATTCATGTACTATTTTTGGGGGGATGGTTTGTTATTTGGTCAAAATTTAAAACAAATTAGGAAAAATGGTTGCTGAATTCACTTTATAATATATGATAGTTGAAATGTATTTTAGTTATTCATTTATTTATTTTATTTTTTTTGGTGTAGAAGAACTGGGTGTTGGACAGAACTGAAGGGTTGGGGAGGGTAAAATGATTCAACAGAAACTGAGTGGAAGCAGAACAGGCAGAACTACTGAAATACTACTAATGGGAGCAGTGGGTCAGACGAGAGATCATATGTGCGGTAAGTGGATTAGCTCCCTGACCAGGATTGAACTCAGGCTGTGGCGGTGATAGCACTGAGACTTAACCCTTAGGCCACCAAGGAAGCTCTCTGAAATTTTTTATGGAAACTATACTTAGTAATGGAAATGGTTGTTGTGTTGAAGAGTCAATGATACATTAATTTGTCAAGTCTTAAAATAAGAAGGTACTCAGATACTACTATCTTTTTAGGGTCTTATATAATGTAATATAAGACAATATGATATAATGTAATACAATATGATGTAATATAATATGATTTAATATACTATGATGGTGCAATTTCTAAAATAGACATTATTCTTTAACAGGCAGCTGTTGTAAAATATGGCTGCATGATACACTACTCCAAAACTCAGGGGTTTGATTAATAATCATTTAGTTTTACAAACATTAGTCTCTGAGTTGGTTGCAACTCATCTTATCTAGGCTGGACTAGCTCAACACAAACTTGTGAGTTGGATGCAGGTCAATTCCATGAGACCAGTACTACCTGGATTATATACAACAGAGATAAATGGAAAAATTCAGTGACTCTTAAGGCATAGGATCACAAATATTTGCTGCTTACCGATTGAAGATCAGGAAATACTTTGCTTAAAGTGGATACCTTGCACAATCAGGCCTGTGCTCTTTATGCATTGCCTCCAACCTTCTTTGTTGCTTCTGGTACAATAAAACTAAAAATTCCGTATTTTAGAAAATTCCAAATTCTAGGGTGTAAGATAATATCTTATATTATATCATACCTAGGAGTCTGGATATCTTCTTCTTTAATATTTTATAAACTAATGTGAAACCCAAAAAGAAAGTTATGATGCATACTACTAAAGGAGATTGTTCATAGAAGACAGCTACATGTGGATAATATATACTGGCAGTAAATAACAACATATTTACAAATATGTCTTATGGATACTTGACCAAGGAGGAAAGAATATATATCTTTCTCATATATATCAGTAGTACATGGGTGTTAGGCCACAGATATATACTGTGGATTCCTGAATACAGCATCAGGGTGGACATAATTATTAACTGCCAGAATACTCATATTGGTGCTCTGCCTTACCAGAGTAGTCTATAATTCTGGCAAAGGAACATGTCTATTTATATGTTGTTGGCTATTGAAATAAGATACTGGAAATTTAAAATCAAATAACATGAAATCTCATGTTTAAATATATGGATTTTTTAGAGTATTGAAGAGTGACTCAAAAGTTTAGAAAAATATAGTTGTTAAATTTGATTTTTATAAAAAAAGTTAGTTGACTGACTTCCAGAAAATACTCTGGAAGAGTGTCCAGACAGGTCCAGAGAATACTCCTCTGATGAAAATCATGAAGAATATATGCATGAAGCTGTGATACCTGTATTGTTGAGCCCCTTAGTGGTTATGTCTTTTGTAAGCTGTGGTTCATTATGGGAAGTGTGGTTATGGAAATGGCATCTCCATTGTCATTGTGTGTTATAAACTTAAAGACTAAGAGAGGCCAGATGATAGTATTTAAATCAGTGGCAAGGTGAACATAATTGCATAATGGCTATAAGGTCAGAAAGGCCTTGTCAGTAGCTAATAGACCTATGAGTGTAACTAATAGACCATAGTTGTTCTTAGGACAAGATAGATGTACAGTCAAAAGTATATTGCTTGACTGATATAATCCACAGTGCTCAAGAGCAGGCAAGCAGAAGGTAATGTCAGATATTGAAACAGAAAATCACAAAACCTTCCTGAGTTTCTAGTTCTGAGTCAGTTCTCAGACACAAGAAACATTGTTTGAAGGGGTAGTCATGGTCATCGAGGTAGAAGCCTAAAATGTCATACAAATATATTTAGGAGTTATCCATTGCTCTGCCAAACTGTTCTAAATATTTTTACAAAGAAATTATACAATAGGGAAAGGAAATACTACTATCTTTTTAGGGTCTTTGGAGACTGGATGTTAGCTGACATTTATTTTAGAAAAGTGTAAATGACATCAAAGGCTTTTTTTTAAAGTGAGGTTGTGAAAATACTGGATGATATGTGATAAATTGATCTGCTATGAATCCATCTAATCATGGGTCTTAGGCCACAAATACATACTGTGGATTCCTGAATACAGCATCAGGGTGGACATAATTATTAACTGCCAGAATACTCATATTGGTGCTCTGCCTTATCAAATAAGAGTCATTGTAGTAGAAAATCCAAGAGGAAACACATGACTGTTGATACTAAACAAGAGAATAAACAAGATACCATATTGCAACCCAAAGAGAAGCAGAAAAATAAATGGCATACTCAAAATGTTTTGATTATTTAAAAAAGGAAATGTTTAAACTTTTAAATTTACTGTTATGAGAAAACCATGAGGACTATGGTGGTTTGCTGCTGCTGGTTGTCATAAATTGAACCAAGTGGTAGTACAATCTCAGTCTCCATAAAGAGATAATATCTCTACTATAATAGACCAATGTAGGCTCTGGTACTTGGCCTGGTTTTTAATGTAGAAAAATGTGTCCGTTTTGATCCAGATCAAAAAGGAGCCAGAGATTACATTTATATACAGAACAGACATCTAAGACCATATGATTATAACTCTTGCTTTTTATTGTACTGCTCATGATTTACAAGAATGGGTCTTGTCTATCTTAACATTTTAGAGAACATCATGCAGGCCTACCATATTGATGACAATATTTTAATCAGACCTCTAGAGCAGAATGTAGCAATTAATTTGAATGGCCTGATATGTCAGGAGCATGTCAGAATGAAACATGAACACTACAAAGATTTCAAGGCTTGACAAGTTACTAGTAAAGATTTTAGATGTCAGTTATCTAGAGGTCAATGTAGAAGTCACTTGTATGCTAGGACATTGTTTGGATGCCAACTGGGTAAGTTCTGCTTCATGCTACTATTTTGCTGAGTTTGGCAACTGGGCTTGTTCTACTTCCATCTTATTCACTGTATTCATGATTGTAGGAAAATCTGCCATATGGACATTTTTTTTTTCTTTGCAGAGGTTGGAAATTCTACAAGAGATGAACAGAAATAATGTATGTCTAAGACATAGCCTTGGGAGTAACACAGAGTTACATCTACATTTATTGCACTGACCAAAATTATATGGATAAATACAATATTATTTGGGTTACAAAGTGAAAATGATGAAACAAATATTTGCTGAGCAATTTATAACTACACCTTCCAAGGTAAAGAAGTTAGTATTTGTTCATATACATGCTGCTCATTTTTTTATTTAAAAAAAAACATTTATTTTTTTTTTAATACAAGAACTGGAGTACTGGCCAGAGGTGAAGGGGGTGAGAAGAGTCACCAGAGACAGAGTAGGGAACAGAACAGGCAGGTTGACTGAAATACACTGTTGAGGGGAGCAGCGGGTGATACAGAAGAGGTCTGATGTGCCATGTGGGTTAGCCCCCTGGCCAGGTATCAAACTTGAGCTACAGTGGCTGCTGATAGCTTTACGCTGCTGTGACTTAACCCTTGTATCACAAAGGAGGCCCAACTACTAATTTTTAAAAGGAGTTTTTGAAATATCATATTCTTCATACCCCTGTGAATTTATGGATAATATGTAATGCACATAGAAATTCAACTCTGACCCTAGGTGATTTTCAGCTAGTAGGGTCTTTTTCTTGAATGGGGATAAGAACAAGAAAGAAATATATGGCAATTTTAAACAATTCATGAGTCATAAGACATGACAAATCAATTAGGTAAAGATACTTTGTGGACTCTCTGGCATGCTTCAATAGAGAAATAGCTTGGTTTTTGAAGCAAAGACATGCCATCTGTAGCAAAGAATTACTCATTATTAACATTGATTTGCATCTTTTTTATATGAGTCATTTTCACAGATGTGATATCACATTATTCTGATTGTGGTTTTGATTTGTGTTTCCCTGATGACATGTGATATGTGAAGAGGAGAATTTCTTCATGTGTCTGTTGGCCTTCTGTGTATCTTCTTTGAACAGCTATTCTACTGCCATCTTGGTGACCATTATCCATTTTTGCTATTTTTAAAGCAGTGCTCTTTGCTTTTTTATAGTATGTTGAAGTATTTTTAAAAGGGCAAAGTATAGCATATGTTTTATAGAATTCCATTATTATTGAAGATTTAGGGTATTTAACTCAAATTTTTTAATGTTAAAGATTCATAAACCAATTCTCCTAACCATGAGTTAAGTATCTTATCACATTTAATATATATTAGCCATATCACAAGTATGCCAACTTGATTACTCTTAAATATCTTTGCTCTCCTAATGAGCCAGTATAAATTCATTAAAAAAGTAATTGTGTTCACATTTTACAGACATATCTTTATTCTGGGATAAGGCATTTTCAATTAAAAGTATTTTGAGGCAAGTTTGAACTCTTCTTACTTAATGATCCACAGATATTTTAATGTAGGAGTTAGATTGCCAAGTAATATATTTGCCGTAGAAATTTTGACATCATGTCCTTTATTTTGGTATAACATTCATTTTTAACATTAGTTACATAAATAGTGTGGAAGTTTGATCTGATAAGTGGTCAATAGTATAAGTTTTTTACAGTATTTGTGATAAGGCATCTTTGTGATAATTATTTATACTGACCTGCATTCACAACTTATGCAGTATTATTGTACTTAAGCCATGTGTTATAAATTAATGGTATATTGTGGTATTTAGTGGTCATTTGGAAAATTTATTTGACCTAACCATGCTTGTGTAAATTACACATCATTCATAAAAATGGGGGAAAAATAGCAATACTATACAGCTAACACTTTGTTTTGGAACATGATATCATTTAAAACACCTCTTTTAGACTAGTTTTATATTAGTGAATTCAAAATAAAAATATAGTTAGGCAATTGGATTGAAACAATAGAACCGTAGAGAACTCACTCAAGGTTTTAGCAAATATTGACCATTAGAAAATGTTCCCAAGCTGAGATTTTTATTCTGACTATTTAAAGCATTTTTATAAAGCTGTTAGTTATTATAGTAGCACTGTGAATAAAAAGTCTCTCACTGATGTGCTCATAATTCCTTCAATGGTCCCAAATTATTCAGAGTTCTTGGTTGAAAACAATAAAAGCCAATTCTGTCTGAATGAATCAAAAATATATATTTGTTGAAGGGATATCAAGGATTTCAAGGAATCAGTGGGAGCAAGAGAATTAGACTCAGAAAACAATCAGAATCAGAAAATTAGCTTACAAACAGCTAAGGAATAATAAACTTAGGATAGCTGGCTGGGCAGTCAGTATTGCTGGACACCCAGCTCTCTTCCAGTTAGATTCCTGCCCAATCACTATAGTGAGTCTTTGGCTATTGCTTTTTTCTTATGCATTATTTACTTCATTTGTGATTCTGGGGTGGTTTACCTAAATGACCCAGTTCTGCTCTGGTTGCCACAAATTGGGAAGAAGGAATGTGTGGCTAGGCAAGTTATGGAGCTATCATATCTTTTCAAGACATAGGCAGTGATTGAACACAAACGATAGAGGGCCTCTTGATTTCAGATAGATCAGAAAGAAGGGTTTTGCCACCCAAATATTTCAAGAAGATTTCTGACATTATGTTCTGAGTGTAACAGCATAACATACTGTTATTTAGTATTCTCTTCCTGATATTAATACCATTTGTGTTGGTGGCACATAGTAGCCGTTTATATTCTTGAGTTTTGACATTGTTAATCAATCACTTGTATGAATTTTAAAGCAAGAAAACTATGACAAGTTTTTATATTAAAGTTTAGACAAATATAACTTTATAATAAGCATACCTGGTTGACATCCTTTGCCCTTTACTATATTTTCTATTTGAGTAGACCCTATTGATTTTTGTGTTAATAATGAATAGTACTATTGAAGAGCTCATATTAATTTTATGAACCAATATTAAATCATAGGCAGATATTCACATAATTCTTAAAAATATAAGTATTATAGCAATAATTTATATCTGGATTTTTAATAATGAAGCTCTCTAAGGACAGTGTTATAAGTAAAAGTTGCTGTGATATTTAAAACTTCTTCACATAGAAATACAGACTATGCATTCTGTAACTAATGAATAAGGATAAGTATCCCAAAATCCTGTGATTCACTGGACACAGATTAAATAGAGCAATAATTCCATCAGTACTGGTGACTCATAATATTGCTTGGGCCCAACGCTAACACATATGGTTGTATAGATGTTTTGTTTTCTTTATAAAAATTTTAAAACTTGTTTATTTAGTTAATGTTAAACTGAGGTGACCTTGGTTTACAGCACTGTATATGATTCAGAGGTATATGTTCACACTTATTCAAACGTATGCTGTATTTTACTGCACTATACCCAATACCAAGATACCCATATTCCTTCCATAGTCCAATGTGTCCCCTCCCCCACTTTGCTATCAACGTTGTTCCTCCTCTTCCTCTGGTATTGTAAATTTTACAGTCAGATTCTTAGTGCTTATTTTTGTGTGAACCCCCCCCCCCATTTTTTTCCTGGTTTCTCTATATTCTGCATAAGAGTGAAACCATCCTGTATTTATCTATCTCCTTTCAGCTTATTTTGCTTAGCATAATCCCCTCAGGCTCTATCCACATTGTCATGAATAGTAAGGGCTCATGTTTTGTTGTTTTTGTTTTTTCCAGTTGAGTTGTTTGTTAGTAGAGTAGAGGTACCAGGCTGAGGGAACTAGTAAAAACTGATATCTATCTTTTTTTTTTAATATTTATTTATTTATGCATACAAGAGCTGGGGTACAGGCCAGAATCACGGGAGGTGAGAGGATTCACCAGACAAGAATGGGGAGCAGAACAGGCAGATCAACAGAAGCACACTGCTGAGGGGAGCAGCGGGCACAGCAGGAGAGGGCTGCTGCGCCATGTGGGTCCCCTCCCTGGCCGGCAGCAGGGATCGAACTCATGCTGCAGTGGCTGTGGTTTGCTTCATAGTGTGCCGCTTAACCCACTGTGCCACCAGGGAGGCCCTGATATCTATCTTACTTCTAACCAAGACCCTTTGGCAAACATTCATCTGCTCAAAGGTAGGAGGTGTTGACATCATTTCAGGGTACTATATGTAGCAGGTATGAATTGATAACACAGGATCTATATCAAAGTGTGAACTAATTTCATGTGGGTTGTGGCTAGACAAATCAATGTGTCAGGATTCTTGGCTTTTGTATTCTGTTGAGGTTTGTTATAAAATCCAGGATAAAATTTTTGTCCTAAGTGACTCCTTCGACATTTAGCAAAATAATTCTCCTGTAGTTGATCCTTTCCAAATGAGACATTGATAGAATCATATTGATTTATGTAAATTAAAGCATTTATGTGACCCCTAGAGAGGCATTTTTATTTGACTTACCACTTTTGCTCTGGGACAGAAAGACTAATATTCCCCTTTCATGAATTTCCTAAAAGCCAAGCAACAATAAAATCTATCAAACAAGAGAATTGTTATTTTTTTAATGGGAAGTACCTGTTTCAGCAGGAATAACTTTACATATCAGCAAATATTGTCATAGGTTTTATTGGCCTTTGCAGACTGTAAGCACAGAATTCATCCTTCTTTTAGCATTGCTGCCATAGCATTTTATGTTCTGATATCTGGTCTTTATTGTGGACTCAAGAAATGAATAGTTCTATAATTACAAGCTGAAACCCAGATCCAAAACCTCAGGGAACCTGTGACTCTAGTACTCTTTGAAAACAGAAATGTTTTCAAAGACATTTTCAGACATTTCAGACATTTTCAGAAACATCCACATGACTTTAAAAACGAGTTATATTTCTTTCTCCAAATGTTAACAAGAGTGGAAAAGTGGTAATATCATCTGTTGATTGATTATTACACAAATTCTTGGAGATAAGTAAAGTCTCTGAGGAAAAATAGTACTGAAGAAACAATTATTTCTGCTTTTATTTTCTCCTGAGACATCTGACAAATAATAGTTTCTTATTTTTGTCACTAGTGAATGAGTTTCTTTTTTTCTTAGTGGATGAAAAGCGGGATTAAAATGCAATGATATTTTCCATATTTGTGGGGGAAGCACTTTAAGCATTAAGAATGTTTTATAGATACATTCAAAAAGAATGTATCACTTCAACAAGAGACCAAGTTGTTTCAAAAGTTTTTCCCCTTACATTGGACTAGAAGTCAAGCTAATAACTGTCTCCTAAGTTTAGCAGTAACATACGGTAAACAATCTCATGTAGAATATGAAGTGACTTTGGAATTTCAAATATCTAACTTAAAATGATGCATAAATGGAGATATTTATTAATAAACATAAAACATGCATTGGGGAGACACAGATGTCTACAAGAAAAAAATATGGGAGGAATATAGTAAACTGAAAATGAATATTTTACCTTCAGTAATTGTTACAAGTTTTCAAATTTTGAATACACACCTGAACTCACAGGGAGAATTCAAAGAATTCACAATAAAAGATTTGACCTCTTAAAATTTATAACCTAAAACAGATTGCTAACATAAGCAGTAGAAACAGATGTAGAAATACTTCAAGATGCAGAAAAGATATTAACATACTGGCAGAATATTTTCTATTTATGTCCAAGAGAGTTGGTGTTTCACATAGCTAATTTTATACTATAATATTATTGTACTTATATGAAGGTGGAATCTCTTGATCTTTACCTACTCATTTCCCTTAAAAAAAATCTAGAAAATAATTTTTTCTATAATTTTTCCTTTCTTTTGCTAAGAAATTGTTTTCTTTTCAAAGTATTTCTGATATTAATTTTTAATTGAGGTAAAATTACAGTAATTTTACTGTATTCAGCACCAAAAAACCCATAATCCACCACCATAGCCCATTGTGCTTTGTTCTTATTCCTCCCCCACTATCTTATTACTTTAGGGCTTCAGTCCTAAAGTCAGCTATCAGGGGATAGTTTGTCAGCTTGTCTTTATCTGATTTAATTCACTTACTTTATATTCCACATATTAGTGACACTATCCAGGATTTTTCTCCTTCTGGCTTATTTCACTTAGCATTACCCCTTCAGCTCTATCCATGCATTATTTACTTGACTTTCTGTGTTCCTGATCTCTGTAATAAAAACCAATGGCTGTGGCCTCCCTAGTGGCAGAAGGGGCTGAGTGCCACATTGTGGGGTTTCCGCAGGCACTGCAGTGTGAGTTCAATCCCCAACAGGAGGGTACCCACATGGTGCAGCAGACCTCTCCTGTCTCACCTGCTGCTCCCCTCAGCAGTGTATTTTAGTTGATCTGCCTGTTCTGCTCCCCACTCTGTCTCTGGTGAATCCTCTTACACCATCCCCCCACGTCTCTATACTGTACCCAGCTCTTCTATGCATAAAAAAAAAAAATGGCTAAAGCCTTTTTCTTGAAAACTAATGAAAGAAAATTACATCCTATATATAATCACATACACTTAATCAAAAAAATCCCTATATTCTATTTGTATCACATTAAAAATACAACCAAGTGTTGTATTTCAAAAACTCACATATTTTAAGAAGCAATTGAAGAATTATAGAAAATTTTGATTCGGTATTTAGAAGTTAAATTTCTGATTTCTATACACAAAGGATGGTGACAGAATGCATGACAATAGTCATAGATGTTATCAGTTAAACACTTCTGCTTATATATTAACACATTATATTATTTTAACCATTCAATGTGCTCATAATTTGAAGACATTAACACTTGTAAGTATGTGACTAAATTGCAGGACTTTTAAGCTGTTGTATGTTGGCTTCTCAAATACCACTGCAACAATCTGTTCAAATCTGTAGCAGAGATTTTAGCTTATTGCTTACTGAGCAAAGAAAGATCTTCTCAAGTGAGCTATGTGAGTGTCTTAGTGAAATGGGAAAAGTGCAGTTATTGAGTAGTGTAGTTTGATTTAATGTCGGTTATGTGGGGAATTGATTAGGATCGAGTAAGAATATAATGTTTTTGGACTGGTAGAAACAATAAAGCAAGGCTTTGGGGCTAAGGTATAAGAGTATAGGTGGGTTTGATTCTCAATGTCCAAATTATAACACCACACATCTCTTTTAAATTTTTCATTACATTCCAAATATGACTCACTAATTCTTATCATTAGTGTTGAAGCTGATATTAACCAGTATTAAATTAGAGCCTAAATCTTATATAATTTTGCCAGCTCCCTAATTAAAAAAAAAAAAAAAACTAGAAAATTATGAAAAATAATTAGGCACATGGTTTAAAAATGTATTGTTACTAGTAATTATTGTTACTAGTATTATTTACTGAGAGGGTAAATCCATTCTGAGTAGAATTATGCTATAACACAACCTTTACATTACCTTCCTGTGTTGCAACTTCACATACACAGAATCAAGAACTCATGTTTGGAAGAATAGATTGTGTTTGGAAACATAAGGACTATATTAAAGTTGGATCATAAAATTATAGCTCATAAACAATTTAGAGATTATTGGTCCTAGGGTTAGAACTGAAAATAATAAAAGCTAGTTGACGTCAAGTAAAAAGACCACAGACTTATAGGTTAGATGGGGCATGCAATCAAGTTCAGACAATCTTAAAATGTTAGGATAGTAAGTTTGTTTTTTGAGTGCATACAATATGATATGGAGAGACTGAGAAAAGAGGATTAAAAATTAATTTTAGCACAGTCTCTTTTTGGTCTTCAAACACCATTATGAAGATATTGATCCTAAATTTGGGCCAAGATGTAATTTTGGTATTTCCATCATGCTTCATGAGAAACAGTGAACCAACATTATGTCCTTGGACTACAATTGGTCTTCCCTAAATTTTAGTCTTTTTCATATCACCTTTACAGCTTTAAACCTCACCTAAGTATCTGTCAAACTGTTTAATTTTGATTAAATCAACTGTCTTTAAAAGCATAAGGTTTTTTTTAAACTTGTATCAGTGTTCTTAAAAGCACTATCACTATAATAGAAGATAATCATGCAAAGTAGTATGAATCAACAAGATTTTAAAGTTTCAGCTAAATATTTTTGCCTAACAAAGGCTCTACTAACAAAGCCTTCTTGACTTTCAGAAAAGATTAGCAAGCATACCAGAGGTATAAAAGGCATTTTAAGAGAACTTTGACATTATCTTTGTTTTCATCAGAAGATTGATAGATTCTTGAATAACTTTTGTCAGTGTGTTTCAATGTTATTTAATACATGTCAGTCTTATGCATGTGTACTTCATTACAGAAAAACAACTTCTGTAATTATCAAGCAATAATAAAATGGTAAAATTTAAATTTAATCTCTTTCACAAAATAGTGCATTCCTTTCATGCCTATAGACTCCCGAGTACTAGAGATATGAATATTTTGTAAGGGCTAAAAAAATAGGTGGTATCAAATCACAGACATTGATTCCGATTTTACTTTTCAAAGACACATTTCTCTGAATATAGTGTTGCCAAGTAGAAGTTAAGAAATACTTGAGAAGTATCTTATCTCTACTGTCAGCAAATAATTATTGTAGGCCTATTATGTTGAAATATCAACAAATACTTATTCTATACATATTTGTTGCAAACATTGTTCCAGCATTAGGAATATAGCAAAGAATAAAACACAAAGATTTCTGGCCCTCTGCATGACATTGGAAAATTTACATTTACTATACACTTTGACTATAAGAATTGTAACTTAAATAAAATGCATAATAAAGTATAATTATTGTAAATATAAAAATAATAAATGAGCACTAAATAAAAATACATATACTGCGATGGAGGCCATTCCTGATACTAGTCAATACTACCATCGTATACTATCATTGTAGAGACAAACATTAATCTCAGACAATTCTGAAAAAATCTGGTTTATTCTGAATACTATACTTGAACTAGTCATGCAGTGTATTAGCTCAGAAATAGTTACTCAGTAAGAAAGATAATTTAAACACAATTACATATTTTCCAGAGAGTATTTGGACACATTTAAAAATTATTCTTTTTAGAGAACTAAAAAATACTATTTTTTAAATACAAAATTATCATTTATTTGAAGTAGCTGATCTTGTTTAATTCAACAGATGCTATGTAAAATAATTTTTAAAGCTATTACACAGGTCGTGGTACTGACAAATCAAGTCCCTTAAGAAAAAGACTAAGGGCCTCCCCTGTAGTGCAGCGGGTTGAGAGCTGCACTTTGAAGCATCAGTGGCACAGCAGCATGAGTTTGATCCCTGACCAGGGAGGGGACCCACATGGTGCAGCAGACCTCTCCTGCCTGGCCCAATGCTCCCCTCAGCAGTGTATTTCAGTTGTTCTGCCTGTTCTTCTCCCCACTCTGTCTCTGGTGAATCCTCTTACTTCCTGTGCCTCTGGCCTGTACACCAGCTTTGTATGCATAAATAAATAAATCTTAAAAAAAAAAGACTAAGTGAAAATGGAGTTCTGATGGAGACCTACAAAGAGATAAATTTCGCTTTCGTGCCTGTGGTCACCACATCCCTTCTGTAGCTTGTGGATCAAGTCTTATTACTTATATTAAGACATCTGTCTCCTACAGCTATAGCTGCCAGAGATAGTCTCCCATCTCTCTGGACAAAGTTAATTGGAAACATCCTGGAAACCATTCACCAGTTTAGGTGCCACGAACATGTAGGTCTCAGAGGATGAGGTCACAATATCCACATTAAAAGGAATTTGGAGGAAGTGTATTTCACCCATTGTGATGATTTTGAGGGGCTCAAGACCTCAGAGGAGGAAGTCACTGCAGGTGTGAGGGGAACATCAAAAGGACCAGGATTAGAGGTGAAGCCTGAAGATGTAGAACTCAAACAGATGAGGAGTCGCACTTAGGGATGATCAAGGAAAGTTTTTTCTTGAGATGGACTCGAATCCTGGCAAAAATGCTGCAAACACTTAGTTGCTTTCTAGTTGATCTTTCTTGAATAATTTTCTTGCCAAATCTCTTCTCCAATCCATTGTATGTCTGACTGCTAGGAAATGCTGTCTGAGATATTTAATCTTCATGCCAAGTAAACTCTTTGCAGAGTGAATGCTTCTCAGGTAGCCTTTTATAAACACTACAATGCAGTTGCTTATTTTACACTTCTTGTCATTTTGACTATCTCAGTCGGCTTCCAGCACCTTCTGGATTTCTCGCACATGTAACCTCCTCATTGTATAGGGGCTCTTCATTGTATCCTTTTCATCCGACGCTCACTCCACACCAAAGGAAGGGGATCCTACTAAGACAGCGTCATCTTAGCAGCCAAAGCTGCAACAGGCTCCTCACTGAGGTGAGGAGAGCAGCGCCTCAGAAACTGAGCTCGCTGGAGACTCCGCCCCTTAAGCGCGAACTCACCCTAGAGGCAGTGTGCTCACAGGTGCTCCAGCTCAGGTGGTGAGCTCTTGGGGGCTTCCGCTCAGCTAGTGAGCTCATGGATGGCCCTGCTCCCCATGGCGGTGAATTCACTTGAGACGTCACCCCTCACGGCTGTGAGCTCCCAGGACACACTTCCCCTCAGGCAGTTGCTGCAGAAATCTGCTACCTCTCTGCAGTGAGGCCACATGAGCTGTGTCCGCCATGGCTGTGAGGTCACAGGAGGCCCTACACCAAATGTAGGTAGGTTCAGGAGACACTGCCTCTCAGGCAGCGAACTCACAGGCCGGCCTGCTATTATTTTAATGCTGTATTTTATAACATGCTTTTAATTTGAGAGAAAAGAAAAACCAAATTATGAAGCCTACATCTTTTACAGGACAGATCTCTGTAAAGGACGTGCTCTGGACGCCAGGGTTAACTCAATCTTGCTATTCAACACGCCAGTTTGGTGAATATGTTTTGTTCACTTAGACTATGATTATTTGGTTCAGAATGTAATTCCTCACTGATTTTTGCTCGAAGGCGATGTTCTGTGTACTTGCCGATACACAGCTCTAGTTCTAGTTTATTTTTTTTACTACCGACTCCTCATTCTAATGCTTGTCTTGCTCATTTCCAACACGTTTATGTGTAACAGCCTTTGGGTGCCCCTTGCCCACGTGAGGTAATATTTTGTAGGAACTTCCGCTTAAAGATTGCAACGCAGGCAGAGGATTAGGCCTTCTGGGTATTAATACAGGTCTAATTACATCTTGTGGTTGACCTTTATTAGT
Organism: Galemys pyrenaicus; assembly: GCA_019455555.1. Classification (NCBI taxonomy): domain Eukaryota; kingdom Metazoa; phylum Chordata; class Mammalia; order Eulipotyphla; family Talpidae; genus Galemys; species Galemys pyrenaicus. The sequence continues at coordinate 610,574 of JAGFMF010011400.1, forward strand.
AAGTATCAATTAGTGTGGCTTTTCCTTGATTCTAATCTCCTTGATGTTTTGTTGGAGTATCTAGAGGTAATTTAAAGTTAACAGTTGACTTCAAGAAGTGTTTGCTCCCTAATCCCATCCTCAGAGACATCCTTTGTGGATTTGATTGCTGACATTTACAACAATCTTTGAACTCTGTTAATGTCAGATAAAAGAATTTAACATTAGCTCCCGACTACTAAGAATCATTTTTTTGGGTTTTCTTTTCCTATAAGTTGTAACCACAGAGTTTTAGTATATGTCTTAACAAAGAAATATCCCTATTTATATGGAAATTTTTTAAAAACATCCATAGTTTTGGGGAAAGATGTATTTTATCTCTCATCTATTAGAACTGTTATTTTTGCAAAAAAATTAGCCTATAAATTCTTCATAGTTTATTAGCATTATGTTTATTCTAATACTTATTTATAAATTAGTTTTATATATAATTTACATACAGATATAAATTATTATTTGTTACTTTATTTTATACATTTTTTTTTATTTTCTTAAATTCTTTACTAATTTTTCCATGGAAGAGAATGAATTAATAGAAGAAACGTACTTAACTGTGACTGTATGTAATGTAAATATAATATACACATATGACTTGGGAAAATCTTTAGTTTTAAAACAAAGAACCCATGTGTCAGGGCATGAAGTGATTAGACCTGTAAAGAAAGGATTCTGAGGGCCTCCCTCCGTGGTGGAGCACTGCGATATGAAGCATTCTCAGCCACTGCAGCACCTCCCACCAGGGAGGGAGGTGACCCACATGGCTACAGACCTCTCCTGCCTCCTGCCTCACCTGTTGCTCCCCTTGCGTGTATTTCAGTTAATCTGTCTGTTCTGCTCCCCACTCTGTCTCTGGTGAATCCTCTCTCCCACCCCTCCCCTACACCTCCAGCCGGTACACCATTCTTTTATGTATAAATAAATCTTTAAAAAAAGAAAGGATTCTGAACAGAAGGAATATTGTTACCTCTAATGGATCAAAAATATAACATGGTGTGATGGGGTCAAATATCAGGGCAAGTTCAATAACTATGGTAGGGACAATATTAATAGACATGAGTTAACTGATCTATAGACTAAAAGTTTTGTGGGGCCTCCTTGGTGGTGCAATGGGTTGAGCACTGCACTGTGAAGCATCTGTGGCACAGCAGCGCGAGTTCAATCCTGGGCCAGGGAGGGGACCCACATAGCACAGCAGACCCCTCCTGCCTTGCCCACTGCTCCCCTCAGCAGTGCACTTCAGTTGATCTGCCTATTCTTCTCCCTGCTCTGTCTCTGGTGAATTCTCTCACGTCCCATACTCTGTCTGTACCCCATCTTGTATGCATAAAATAAATAATTAAAAAAAGTTTTGTGGAAAGAATGACAAAGCTCTATTTGACTAATATTTATAGAGACTAATGGCCTCAAAGTTCAACTGAATTCTGGTCTCTGAAAGTTATTGTAGATAGTTTTTTTTTTTTTCTCTGCAGGGTTACTTTGCTGATGGTATTATCTGATATAGAAGATCAGAAGTAGTAGAAACTGCAGAACTTCTGTATAAGAAAATATGAGTTCATGTAGTTGGGACATCTTGGTCACTAGTCTTGAAGTATTGAGTTTTTGATAAGAATGCTAGTTTTACTTATATGCTATATTGTTTGGGTACTGGTCTGTATTTTGGGGGTTCTTTATGTGAGGACTTACTATACTTTTTAAAATGTGTAAATAGTGACTAATGTACAGTTTATATTATGCTATAAATTAGGCTTTTGTTTCAAAATCAAATATTAATAAATAGCATTAAAGAGTTGATGATTGACAGATAAATATCTGGAAGAAAACCTATTAGACATACCTTTATGTATCACAAGTAATGGAACAAATTACCATGTTTACCTTGGAGAATATATAAAACAAAATGTAATTATCTTCTTTCTTTTCTTGATATTTCCCCACGCAATTGGCTAAATAACTTACTTTATCTTATACACAATTAGAAGATACTGACGATCTTTCATAAACTAGGGCAGCAAATACATGCATTTAGTAATATTTTTTCCAATTGTACTAACCCAATCTCTAGTGGCAAAATATAATTGAAGGATGAATAAAAAAGACTGTGACTTTTGTTGTCATTGAAAATGCCACTATTGCCTTTGCCATTGCTGTAGTTCTCACTCTCTGAAATTCTAAATAGTAATATCCTACACCACCCTGCCTCTATATATGACTCTGGTGGGATACAACTATCACCAGGAAAAAAAAAGTTCAAACAATAAAATATCAAAGATTTTTCAAGCACACATACCTGGATTATGTTTATTATTTTCCTAAATTTTAATTTGGATACTCAGTGAAGCAAGGAATTTCTTACTTTGAAACTTTCAGGATTATTAAACTGTAAACTCCTTCCTCTACAGAGGGAAGGGACCAACTTAACTTACCACTTTGTATCATTTATACACAGTACTTTTCTTTTTCCCTAATTCCAAATTCTAATGATGGGGATATTAAAAAAAAAAAAAAAAAACAACAACAACCCTCTCTTTCATTGGATTTTGCAATTGTGCTGTACTACTCTACTTATAAAATACATAAAATCAATAGCGTGCATCTATAAAAGTTTTCTTGTGTCCTACAAATGGCATCCAAATAAATATCGAAACATTTTCACATTCACAAAACATTAGCATATTGAATACTTTTATTAGTATTATAAAAATCATTAACTTTTGACCTTAAGCATTTTTTAGAATTTTACAACAAATAAATAACCTATTTCTAAATCCTCAGAGAATATTGTTTAGATATTTGTTACTAGGGTTATATTGTCATCATTAATTGAATTAAATATTAATGACTTTTTAAGAAACTGAATTGACTAAAACTATGATTTTGAATTATAATAATGCAGTTAAATTTTCAGTCTTATTTTGGTGTTTGGTAAATAAAAATATAATAAACTGAGAGATGATTGTTCAGGTAAAAATGTATCACAGAAGGGTCATAGTTCTCAGGATATAAAACTGAGGTATATAAAGTACAGGGCAAAGGTATGTTAATGTAACAGCATAAATTATTTATAATTTGTCTACTCCCAAAACAGTCACTGTATTTTGAATTTATAAACAGAGCATAGAAGTATTTTAAGGTAAAGTAAATTTTTCCTTGAAGCTCAGTACATGAAAAATATGTGTTAAGGAGGGAGATATTAGAACTCTCATTTTTAGTAGATCTACTATTTCCCAGGTACCATATTTTTAAATTTCAAGGATAATTTATAAATTTCCCATACACTTTTTGACACGGTGTTGTTGAAGATACTGTTGGGACACAGAGCAATTTTCCCCCACCTTATCTGTCTTCTTCTAATACTGGACAGATGGAAAATCTAATATGCAACATATTAGTAGGGGAAAAGACTAAAATTAAATAACATATATGTGGAGAATTTACATGGTTATAAAACCTAAAGAATAATGGTGATGAACAGGGATATTTATTCTGTGTTTAATGACTTGGGCATCAAGAAGGAAGAAGGAGGATGTCACATGACAGACAAGAAGGGGTTATATCATTCTTGCTCTGAGAGTAAAGATGAGATTTTTAGTGAGGACATATTCATTGGTAACACCAACAGCTAAATCAGACTACACACTTAACTGCATTTTTCTAGGTCATAAATGGGGAGGGGAGCATGGAGTAACGGTTTCTCTGATTGAGAAAAGGGCAAAACCTTAAAACCTTAAGTCTGTTCTTGGATTGAACAGTGAAGGGCTTAGACAAGAGCAGAAACCTCTTCTTTGCCTCAGAGGATTTCATTGCTCTTAGCTCAAAATACTTTGCATGCTGCAGTAGGGCATCTTGAGGAAAATAATTCTTAGAAAATCGGGGTGGTCTGATGCAGGTACCTTCATTATGAAGTCTCCCTGGTTGAAAACCGTGTAGTATAGTAATCTCAGTGAAGGTGGTGTCTTAGCAAGGAGAACACATATTTTTCATAAAACCAACCACTTTTTATAACCATTTGATCAATAACTGAGATTAGATCTCCGCCTGCTGTAAGATAATAAGTATAAATTTTGATGCAGAAGAACAAGATTAGCCTCTAAAATAATTGTGATATGAACATACTTAGTTCGACAACTTTAATATCATCTATAAGCATATTATTTTCAAAATTTTGTTTTCAACCTGGGCCTCTTTCCTCAGATCCAACTGTGTACTCATTATCTCCATTTGGATGTGTATTGAATTTCTCAAACTAACATGCCCAAAATAGAACTAGTCATTTTCTCTGCCAATCCTGTTCCTCCTGTAATCTCACATCTCAGTATATTGAAACTCTTTTTCTCCCAGTTGGCAAGGGTATAGAAAAACTACTTATCCATCCGTTCTCCTTTCTTTCATATTCACCAATAATCCATTAGCATACCCTGCCTATATCACCTTCAAAATAAATCCTGAATCTGATCAATTTGTACTATTAACACTCATAATCCTACATATAACTAGCATTTATTGCCTGGTTTGTTGGAAAATTCTGTGAACTTGTCTCTGTGTTTTTATCATTTCTCCTTTTCAACATATACCCAACTATAGTCAGAAAAATTCTTTACAAATGTGAGACAGTTTTTGTCTTTTCTTAGATTAAAGCCATTCATTGTTTGTTTGTTTGTTTTCATTTCACATAAAGTAAAAGAGTAAGACGTGGAAATGGCTACAATATTCTGTTCACTAAAGTCTCCCCCAAAATATTGCTTCCCAGGTTTGCTAAATTAGCAAAGGGAAAACCATAGCGAAAACAGATGCCTAGTTAAACTTGAGTTTTAGGAAAACAAGCAGTTTTTGCAGTTGTTAAATATAACTATGTCTTTGCAACATTTGGGAAACTGATACTATTTTTTTTTTGCTTATCTGAAATTCAAATTTAACTTGACATCTTTTTATTTATGTGGCAACTCTGCTCCTTTCTTCCCTTTTCCTGAAAATGTATTTTTCTGAATTTATTTATTAATATTATCTTTTGATCCTTTTACTACTTTGCTATAGACAAAATAACTATTCAATATGATGGAATTGTTTTCCTTCTATCCTACATCATAAGAAATTATCTTTGTGAACACTCATTTTTTATGATGAGAATGTGTTGTATACCCACATTTTAAATAACATAACATACTACCTGTTTTTAATTGTAAAAAATGCCTGTATCTCTTTTTTGTGTGTGTTTTATGTGCCTTAATTAAGATTTTTTTGACCTGTGCCCCCTTTAGCATTTTTAGCATCTTTTATATATTCAGTACTTTTTATAAATAGTAATGGTTATAATAATAATAATAATAATCATCTAAGTATCATGTAAATTGTAGTACATATATAAATGGATAAAGATATTGATATCTAGGAACTAATGCCAGAAATATCAATATTTTTATTATATTTGATTTTAAAAATCTAACAGAAATCATTTAGATTATAGGAGTGAATTGCAAAGATTAGAAAATAATATTTGCAAAGCAGCAAATTCTCCATCTTTGCCATGTAACTTAAAAAATGTTACAAAATTTTAACAAAAAATTGTACAAATGAAAGACTATCAACTCTTTTTCAAAAGTTACATCAAATGATGTGAATGAGTCATCCATATTTCTGTAATATATATAATGATTATTAGTAATATACTGACATTAAAATTATTACAATTTCAATTTTATTGGATGCCTTTATCCTACTTTAAGTAGGACTTTCAGAACAATTGAGTATATTAGAGTTTTGGACAACCTCATTTAAAGTCCAGTGAAGTTTAAATGAAAAGATATATTCAGCCTCACTAAAACAGTATTTGCTAATATCATGAAGAGAGCACTTTCTGCCTGAGGACTGTAATCACTGAATGGCTGCAAGGCCAGAAATCTGGAGTTGAGTAGGTTTGGACCAGCCTGTCTCTGCCACAAATGAGATCAATGAAAGCAAAAGCATGTGGTTTGGCTAGTATAAAGCAGATGTAAACAGGGCTCATTTGGGTTGTCTACAAAACTTGGATTTTGTCATGTTCTGCAACCAAAAATCTTTCTGAGGTATGACCTGATCATGCTGGTAGCAGAATCACCAGAAAGCACACTACAAAGCCATGTACATATCAACCCTCTGCTTTTTGTTTGGATCATGTCCACTGATATGTCATTAGCCAACCAAATCATGTTGACTGTTAGTAAGATAGGGAGTATATTCTACTTTATGCAAAGTCACAAAAGGCATGATTAAAGGAAGAAATAAAGAAATGGGAAAATATTCAATCTACTATAGCAGACTATATTGTTAAAATATCTTAAATGATAAATGTTAAAAAGTGGGTAATTAGTCAATCCTTGGATTACAGGACTTTTTAAATAGATACTCTGATAAATTGTTCCAGTTCCCAGAAAGACATCATACTAAGCCTATACTAGCTGTGGCCATGGAGGATAGTGAGTAATAATTATTCTCCCAGAAAGTAAAACTGGAAGCTTCCAAACTGACTGAGGGGTGACAAGGTAGAATCCTTGCGTCATTCTACAACTATAAAAACGCTAGGGTCATATACTATTATGTAACCCTAGAAGACATTTCTGCTTCTGACTTTCCTATTGACAATATTTTGTCTATAGGACCCAGATGATTCACAACTCATTAATACTAAAATTAAATGCAATACTTATTACTTATATAATATCTTTAGACCAATGAGATAGCTACAGAATTAGTTATTTTTTATAGTTTATGTGTTATCTTAATTTCTTCATTTTATTAATTTTTTCTAATTATTGAATGAATTTTGAATGAAGGAAGGCATAGAGTAATTTAAGTAAATTTAGTTTTACCACAGATATTTACAAGTTAACTAATTTTAGCATATCAGATAGATGTGACTATATTGTGGTGTAAGCCTTCTTAGATTTGTCATGACATGGTCTAAAGTACAATTTCTCAACCCTAACACATAATCTATGGGTGTATGTTACTCAGGGACCAATCAGTGCTTTGTTATTTAATCTCAATGCTAAATGTGGTGTTAGATTTCTTTCATACTAAATACCTTGTTCACTGCTTTTAAATAGTCTTCCATCATGCCACAGATATTAGGAATCAGAGAGACTAATGAAATTATCAATTTTTCAAGGTTAAGAAAAATCTTTTAGTAGCCATAATATTATATCTAAATATGATTATTCTCATGCATGTAAGAATTGGGGTTCAGGCCAGAGGTGTATGTGGTGAGAGAATGCACAAGAGACAGAGTGGGGAGCAGAATAGCTGGATCTACTGAAATATACTGCAATAGGTGAGACAGGATTGGTGTGCTATGCCATGTGGGTCACCTCCCTGACTGGGAATCAAATTCAGGTTGCAATGACTGGTGATAGCTTGATAGCACTGAGACTTTAACACCTGGGCCACCAGGGAGAACCTCTCCATCTTTAAATAAAATATTTGTTGGATTTCTGCTGTGACTGTTAAGTAATAATAGGAATACTTTTATTTAGTGTCCTAGATTAAAAAATCACAGGTCAAAAATTTTAGGTTATAACAAATGTGAAAATGTTTTTAGGGGCAATATCTAATTTTGGTCAACTTCAGGTAAATTTGATCATTTCACATAAATATAGAGTCATTTCAGTATATTTTCCATTAGTTCCTATAGCTAGACTGACTTTTAAAAGGCGAAAGATTTATACGATCTGAAGAGAAACCAGAGCGTTAGACTGACTTTTAAAATCAATTGTTCTAAGAGAGTTTTAGGACACTATGTTGATGAGAAGTTTATTTACTAGCTATGTTAAACTCTAGGCTTTAGGCATTGAGATATATGGCCCAATGGTCATATAGTGGTCAGATAGTGGTCACTCTGGGCTCTTTTTCCTGTCATAATTGTGAGATTCTTTGGGTCTGTAGGCACTTTATTTCTTTTATTTACATCTGTCATTTCTCCAGAAATCAAATGATTTGTCTCCAAAATTACTGTGTGTTCCTGGGGTGTACATTACACAGCATCTCTCTGCTTCTGCCCAAACTTCTTCCCCATGGAATTGTAAATTCCCTGTGATGATCCAGGGAGTTCAGTGCTCCCAAAGATCCACGTGGAAAGCAAATACTGGTTCCCTTTAAGCCACAAACTTTAGTTGACTTCAGACACTGTGCTTGCACTCTATCTTCTTTTCCTATCCAGTCTCAATGTTAGCTCTTACTTTCTTTTATATAAGAAACACTGGTACAATAAGCATTCTTTCAAGTCTTTCTGTCTCACATCCAGACTGTGAGTTGTAACAGTTGAAATTAAACAGCAGTAATTTAATACCTTTTGCTCTGGTCCATTATGTTAACTTCTTCAGGCCAATAGATTTCAATGACTAAATAAGGCTAAAACAATAATTGGGTATTGTTAGTGTAAAGCTACAAAATCTTCACAAAAAAATCTGGTCTCTAGATCACTGCACTAGCCAACCTCTTCACTTAGTGTACGCAGTAATTAGTTTGTGTATTTTTGCTTCCTCTGTCAAACTCTGGCCTTAACAAATTCAAGAAGTTTCTTATTCCTTAAAACCAGAAACCTAGCCCAATGCCTGGAATTAGGAGAACCAAAAACACTGGTTAATTGACCAAATAACTTTTCAAAGCTACGTCCCAAGACTAAAAATTGGATACTAATGTAAACAGGGCTTATGAGAATCAGGTTAAGATGAGCAATAATTAAATCATATTTGCTCTCACTTAAAATAGGAAAGATGGGCCTTTCTGGTGGCATAGTCGGTTAAGCAACGCACTATGAAGCAAACTTCAACCACTACAGCACGAGTTAAATCCCTGCTGCTGGCCAGGGAGGGGACCCACATGGTGCAGCAGACCTCTCCTGCTGGGCCCGCTGCTCCCCTCAGCAATGTACTTCCATTGATCTGCCTGTTCTGCACCCTGCTCTGTCTGTGGTGAATCCTCTCACCCCCCACACCTCTGGCCTGTACCCCAGTGCTTGTATGCATAAATAATTAAATCTTTAAAAAAATAAAATAGGAAGGAAACGATTTATTTTCAATCAAAAAAAGGAGGAAGAGAAGAATTTTTTGGCTAAAGTTACATAAATTTACAACTCTGAGTTTCAGTTTAATGTTTAAACATTTTAATATGGATATTATGTGGTATATTGTTTCTCCCACTAGATATAGATATATCAAATAACGAACCTCATTACAAAACACTATTAAGATATTTAGCAATACGTAAACATGAAGTGGGCTTTTGTCTTGCCCTTTCAATTACAGTGTCCTCTGATGTCCTCAAAATAAAATTTTAATTATGTTATAGGAAGATACTATTTCTACTTTAAGTAAGTTAAAAATAAATGAGAATTCAACGGAATACTAAAATCATTAAAACTGAAGTCTGCAAATGGCTTCTGAAAACATATAGTCCAGCATAATCTGAAACCCCCAGAAGGAATGACTGAGAAATTTGTCTAAGTTCATCTTGCCAGTAAATGAAAAAAAAACTAGAGTAAAGGAGAACCATCCCAGTTTTTCCAGGTCCCATTCTTCTATACCAGCAATTTTCAATTTTTTTTTCAAGGAAGGAGATTGCATATGAAAACAGATAAAACTGGAATAGTTTTGGTTAAAAGGGAGAGAATAGTCTGTTTTAGATAAACTTGAAACATCCTATTATGTTTCCTGAAGAGCTGCTGAAATGTCACATTTTGAAAACTCCTACTCTTTACTAAACTGCTTCTTTATGAGGGGAATAAAATAGCAGTAAATATAGTTCACTGAAACAAATTAACTGATATTTCCCTTAATTTCATCTAGAAGTAGACGAATAGGAAGAAATGAATGCAGTAAAAATAAAAGCATTCTCTTAATTTCTGTTAATGATATGAGCAGAAATGGAGCTCATTATCAACAAATTGGTAATTTTCAAAAAAAAAATATTTTCTGCATACTGATTTCCTCCAGTTGTAGTACTTTACTGTGGTTGTTTCAATTCATAGTGAGATTATGTGTGATATTATGTAAAACACTTCTACATACATTTATAAACTCATAATTCTTTCTGAAAGAATGTAATATTGCATGTAGCAGGCCATGGTATATGGGTTGTATATGTATATTTCACACACAAATTCTATTCATATGTCCTTTGGAATAATGGCAAAAGAAACTAAGACATAAACTTATTTATCGGGCTTCAAGTTCAGTTTTAAATAATAACATTGTCTTAACTAAATGACTATTAATCAAAATTTTAATGGTAATAGAAGCATATTAGAAAGTAGGTAAGCTTGTCCTGCTACTTCATACTTTCCTGCCACTTCATACTTTTTGCCATGCATTAATATGTAACTGAAGTCAGTAAGAGAAATTTACCCCAGTTGCTTCTAATGGGTTGTGAAGAGAAGAACAATTTGACAGAAAAGACAAAATAGCCATATGTGTGAAGTAACTCCAGGGGAACAATGATAACAAAGATATCTTTTGTCCTTATTCATGATCTAGACCTTTGTATCTATCTATCTTTCTAGCTACCTATTTTTAATTTGGTACTTTGGTTTACAACACTGTATGTGATATGTGGGAGTAGGGTCTCACATCCTGAGATGTATTCACTACATCACACTCACATTGAAGCATCCCTAGTTCTTTGCTATACATCACTGAGCCCTCACCCCTTTGATCCCATCTTCACTCTTCACTCTCCCATTCTAGTGGACTAAATTCTGCAGTAATACTTTTGGGTTTGTTTTGTTCTTTTTGTTTGTTTGTTTGTTTATATTTCACATATTAATGAAATAATCCAGTCTTCTTTTTCTCCTTCTTAATTATTATAGTTAGCAGAAGACTTCCAGTTCCATACCCATGTTGTTGCAAATAAAAAGAGTTCATTTTTTTTTTATTTCATAGGTGAGTAGTGTTCCCTAGTCCATACTTCTTACCCCAATCCAACCTGAGGAGTGTCTTGGGGGAGGTTATTAGACCTTTGGGCAGTTGGTTGACCTGGCACTATTTAGCTTCAGGAAAAGATGGCTGAGAGCAAGAAAGCTGATCAACTGCTTTGCCTAGAAAGTCTTCTGTCTTTGTATAAGGAATACAAGGAGCCTGGGCTGCAGTATACTGGAATGGTATTCCACTTTGAAGTGGGAGAAGGGTAAGAGGTAGTGCTTCTCCTTCAAGTAACAGCGTCGTGCCGATCTTACCAAATTTCCAGGGATGCTCTTGAATAGATATTTCTTCATTTGCTGAAGACCATCACACTTTGAGCACTGACAGAGTTTTTTTTTTTTTTAAACATTATTCTTAAAAGTAGGTCAGCTGAATCCATTCTGTCATGCCTAGAGTCGATCCCCTCTACAGTAATTTTGATGTTTATTCATAGGTAGAACTAAAGTAAAATGTGAATTACTAATTTGATCAGAGGTTAAAAAAAAAACAGTCTAATGAGTCAGTGTTTTGCCTACAATTCTAGTATGAATGATGTAATTTGTTAAATTAGATAAGCTTCTGTGCTTTCAGCAAGTGAAAATATGTGAAAATATAGAGTTTGAGTTTCCATTTATAAATATAAATATGCAAATTATACACTATTTGTAGAAATTTAAACATCCTGTTTTTTTTTTTTGACAGAGAATAATGATTAAGGAAGGGTAAATCTATTTAAATACAAGTATTTATTCTAAATAATGATAGGAAATCAGACTTTTTAATGTATAAGTTATACATAAATTTGATATTTTTCTTTCTTCATGTAACCTTTATGATAACTTCAACACTATAGTGCAAGCATCTGAATAAATTATTTTAAAATCAGATTAAGAGTTTGGAACTAATACACTTTTGGTATATATATTGAATCTATTGCATTAAATTAAAATAATGAACAAAAACTCAGAGTAATTTCTTAAAATTTTCAAGTGAATAATAATATCTGATTTCCTAATACTTTTATAGTAACTAATCTTTATTAATCAATGTTTAAGCCATATATTTTGCTACATGTTTAAGCCATATATTATGCTACAAACATAAATATTTTCAGAATATAAAAATAATTTGTCCTTAAGTTAGCTATTTGTTATAATTAACTTTTCATTTGAAAGCAAATCAAAGATATTGAATGAGAAATTAATAATTAAATTAAGTAATTAGAGCATGGATTTTACTTATGTTGTTTTAAAGCATTTTATTTATTATAAACTATATAATTTTATTTAAGCTTAACAAGTCACAAAAAAGTATGATTATTATGACATTATTCAGCCCTCATGAGTTACTATCATTGATATAATTATTATGCAATTGAGCAACTTTTACTGAAAGAGATAGTAAGCTAGGCTTCTGAGGGAAAATATCATACAATAACTTAGTTACCTCCCAAAAGTAATTATTAGTAACCGATAGTGACAGATACATACATATGTACACACATATACATATATCCCAATTAGTTTTCTAATTACCTAATATTCTGTATTCTAAACTGTCTTTACTGCTCAGAGAATGAGAAAAATAGTAATAATTTTGTTAAAGATACAAATACCCCCTTTGGGGAATATAGCATTTTGAAACTAAATAGACTACATAGAATTTTACTATACTTTCCTACTTGAGCTCTAAACAAATTGTCATAGAGTCAAAATATGTCATCATCAATCAAATTTGTAGGGTATCTAATAAAGTATTTTATTTCTAACATATTTAATAAGAGAGTTTCACTTTTCTACCTGATTCAATAAACTCATTAATATTTTTTCTCCATTTTAAACCCATTTTCAAGCAAGTGATCCAAACTGACACCACTCCCTTGTTTGGCTATTTATATTTTCCCTAAAATAACCCTAATGGAACAAACTTTGGGATTGTTGCTTTATTGTGGACCAGATTGTAATCCTCATTCTCAAATAAATGTTTTCTTGATTGTATTACAGTTGTTATTTTTTGGTGGACACATATATTTTGGAATCATTTACATAACCTATTGTTGTATATTGTGCCAATGAGATTTCTTAGTTCAAGCACTACTTGACCTTTAATTATAATTTCTTCCTTTGTTACATCAACCTGTGCTTCGAGAGTAGAGTTCTCTTAGGGTCTAATGTAGGCTGAGTTTTAGAAGAAAAAAATGATATAAATGATGAAAATTTTCCCTTTAATCTCAGGAAAGATAAAAACACTAGCTAACATTCAAATAGCTTTTTCCTTTTTCCAGACATTTTTTTATTAGTTTAATATATTAACTTGTTTAATGTGCACAACCAACCCTATGCTGTGGATCATGATTACCTACATTTAAGAGGACATGTAACATTTCCAAAGTCACACAGTGAGTCATAGAACTCAGTCACTCTGGCTTCAGAGTCTTTGTTTCTTCTTATGGCTTTAGAGCCTGTGATCTGTGACACAGATGTTTCTATGATTCTGAAAGCTTTTATTATTATTATTATTATTACTATTACTATGGAATCTAAGCTGATGTTCCTGATTCAACTTCCCATTTGTATTTGGTACTTAGAAAAGAAAAAGAGCTGTTTCTTTTATTTTACCAACAGCAGCCTAACATTTCCTATATATTGATAATTTTTAACTGAGGAGATAGAATAAATATATTCATACTGTATTCAGACTGTTCTCATGGAAAGTGACAGGAATCGTGCTTATTTCTATGAATTTTATAGTTGCAGCCACTTAAATAGATTTTTAAAGGTTTATTTATTCATAGAAGAACTGGGATACAGGTCAGAGGTGCATGGAATGGGAGGATTCATCAGTAACACAGTGGGGAGCAGAACAGGTGGATCCACTGAAATACACTGCTGAAGGAAGCAGAGGGCGAGGCAGGAGAGGTCTGCTATGCCATATGTTGTTGTAGACAAGAAGAATGCTTAGGAGATAGTCTGAATCCCAGGATTTCAAGGATGTACTTATTAATCTTGGAAAGACTCATTTTCGCTCTAAGATGATAATTCTCAATGTAACATTGTCTCAAAGCATGAAACTGTTAGAAACTTTAACATTAATTTTTCAAGCTATGAAGCACTGAAAGCAAAACTCTACAAAGATAAAAATGAAAATTTAAAATATAGGTCAAATTAATTAATATATATAGATTCAACATTTATAAAAAACCAAATTCCCATAAGTAATGTTTAAAAAATGAGGACTGTGTGTAATGTAAATAAACATTAATCTGAATGCAAGAATGATCAATGTTAGAAAGTGTTATTAATGTAATGCAGTGCTGAAGAGATTAAAATAATAAAATGTGATAAACTCATTGGATTTCCCAAGAAATAAACAAAATTAAAGATACATTAATAGCAAATGCTCTAAAAAACAAATGGTCTTCAAAAAATTAAAAAAAAAATGTTCTGTGAGATTATCCAACAATTCCTCTTCTGAGTACTTAGCCAAAAAAACGAACCACTAGCTTGAAAATACACTGCAGTTCTGGTTCAAGATGACCATGTAAGAAGAACCTTAATTCAACTCCTGACACTAACACAATTAATTTACAGGTACATTTGAAATAATTTCCCAAGAAGATTTGAAAACAAGAGAAATCGAGTTTCCACAATAGAAACAAGAAGCAGCACCATGATCTCAGAGGGGAAAAAGAAACAAGTTTTCTTCAAAGAGGTAATCCCAAATTCGGATATTGCATTTTGTGGTCAGGAGCATCTTAAAGGAACTTTTCCTGGGAAGCCCAGCTAGATTTAGATTTGAATCTTTATTGAATTCTTTTCAGTGCAATATCTTTACTCATTAAAATCTTGACATCATCAGAAACAGTTTCTTGTAGGCCTGTCAGTTTTTGAAGTCATTTCTATCCAACTAATAACTGATTGCATATTTATGCATAATAACTCATATTGACTCTGAAAAGTAAATTATTTTACATGCCTAAAACAAACCTAACATTTATAATATGCTTTTATTTATTCTAAGCACTTCACAAACATTAACTTACATAATTATTTTAACATACTTATGAGATCAGTGACAGTATCCTGTCTTTCTGGTGAGCAAGTTAAGACACAGAGATTAAGGCATTAAAAGTGGTGGCACTTGGATTACAACCTAGTCAGGCTGGCTGTCTAGAGTCTGCTCTTCCACCCTGCCACATTACACCACCGTTAAGTTGTGCTAGAAAATCTGAATGTTAACCCATTTGCCAAAAAATTTATACATTCTAAGGAATCATCAGTTATACTATTTTGCTTTACTCGATATAATTTTCTATCTCTTGAATTTGAAAACATTACAAAAGTTTATTTCACTGCCTCACTGTAATATCTGTTGGATACTCTAGAGGTCACTCTTAAAGTTTAACTAACTGAGAAATATATGATTTTAATATACTAATTTTATCATTTGAATATTAAGCAATGTTGTAAAATGAATTAAGAAAATTTTATTTGCCACTTAATATAGTTTACTTTCTTATTATTTAATTTCATGTATTTATAGTATGTTACACTGAGTTTTAAAAATATTTCATGTCATTCTTATATAAGTGCAAAAATGCATTTTTTAAATATATTTTTAAAAATTCAGAAAATTTCATGTCATGTCAAATGCTGAAACTCAAATGAGAAGAGTGGAACAAGTTAATTTTATTTTAAAAGTTGCTGTCCCATGACAAGATCTATACTCTGTGGGGCTTCGCAAGATCAGAAAACTGAGGGAGAGGTCATCAGATAATAATTCATTCTAGAAATCAATATTTACTCTAAACCTGAAGGTATCTGTGAGGTTTTTATATAGCTACAGAAAAAGACAACTATCAACACTTGAGGAGAAAAATCAGAAAAATATATATTAGGATATGTTCCACTTTATCCCACTGAGTTTTCTATGAAGAGTACAGAAAGTCAGCATGTCGAGCATGTGTAGCAACAGTGACACCACACCTGGATAAAAAATCTATTTATCCTCTGTGCTCTCTGAGGATGAGATGCTAAATGAAGAAAAATAGCAGAATAGAAGCATCAATGTGTTTATGCCCTTTGGGGACAGAGTCTGTTGTTGGAAAATGCTGTTGGAAAAGAGAGACACCTCATTGATCAAGGAAAAATGCTGCTAAGTTTTATATAGTATTTCACTGGTGGGTGGGAGGGGAGCTAAAAACAAAAAAGGACTGAAGTACATTTCTGTCAGCTATGGTTAGTCCTCAAGAAGAAACAAAATAAACTTACTCTGGGGGTCAATATATTTTTACCACTAAAAATGCCAGATTAATCAGTTATAGTCTGAGTAGCACATTCAAGTATGTTAAATATTGAAGCAAATGACAATGCGAAATGAAGTCACAGGGTTGTTAATTGAAAAAGCATTTTCAGGGCATATGCTTGGATAATACAGGGACCTAATGTAAGTCAGAAAGTATATGGAATGATGCCTTTGTCATTCATGTTTTTGAGTATGCCATCCCTTACCTATATTTGAAGATACTTCAAATATAGAAGGTTTAGTCTTTTTGGGTTTTCAGGACCTCTTGTTACTGAGTTATAGACAAAGCAGGCTTAACTTTGATTCTCACTCAACTCCCAAGCATTGTGGATACAGCAGAATTCTGTGCTTGGGAATCTTGCATATATGTGGATAAGATGGCAAGAAATAGTGGACAATTATGTTGCAAGTAACTTCTCTACTTCAATTTACCATAAGAATTTATTCAGAATGCACGTCTGGAGATGAAATTATTAAAAATTTCCAGATGGTAACAGCACAGCATTAAACCAAGCATGGAATCCTCATCATGAGGCTCTGTGCTACTGTTCCGCTTGCATCCCATGAATCTAACACCATCGGAGGTAGTATTACCTTTTACATAAATGTATAAGACTAGGTTGCATTAGTTTTTAAGGCTAGGGTTCTTATTCTAATATAGTTTAAAATATTGCATTATAGAATCAATTACAATTTCTGTGAAAATCCAAATAAATGCAAACATAAATTGTGACTAAAACTTTGTGTGTGCACTGGTGAAATGGTGGTGGGAATTCCATGGGGATTACAAATGATGTCAAATATATATAAATAAATTAATAAATAAAAAATTGTACCAAATTATACCAAAGCAAATGAAAGTGGCACAAATGATTGGTCAGATGGACAGCATTAGATAGTAGACAAAAAAGGCAGTAGCAGCAGAAAAGTCATGCAGATGTAGAGCAGATGATCTAAGGCACTGAGAAGAAAGAGCCATTCCTAGAGTTAAGATAAGCAATCAGGAACAAGACCGGACACAGAGGAAGCAAACTAGTTTATCACCGATGGAAGTAACATGTGGAGATAAAGTGATTTTTGATGAATCATTTTATTAAATACAGATCCAAAAGCAATAGGAGATAGTGAGACAAAACAGAGGTTTTGAGGGGAAACACTAGTGGAAAGTAATTGGGATGCATTAATTCCATATCTAGAAAATGAGTGAGCTGTTAGAATACCCAGACTGTCAACAGGATGGGAAAGTGAGATAAAATATAATTCACAAAAATGAGTGATGAGATAAAAAGAGTATGAAGTATAACAATTCAGATACTAAATCAGGGACTAGAGTTCACTGAATGATGTAAATACTGGATGTAGCTGGAGCCAAATCCACAGGGTTGTGTGAGGTCGGTGGCAATGGCCACCCAGCAACCCTAGAGTTGAAGCTAACTTATTGGTTCTTAGTTCTAAAAAGCATATTAAATGATAACCGAAAGGTTTTTGTATCAACTGCTTTTTGCATCCCGCTTAGAGGATGTGGATATTGCTCTCCAGCAAGGTATGAGATAGATAGATAGATAGATAGATAGATAGATAGATAGATAGATAGATAGATAGATAGATGATAGATAGATAGATAGATAGATAGATAGATAGATAGATAGATAGATAGATAGATCTTTTAAAAAGATTGGGTACAACAGATATGATATAAAAATATATATCCAGTTATGTGTGCTAATTGGATATTGCAGTAAAATTTTCCTGCTACTAAACTATCCAGTTAACTGCCTTTACGCTTTGTATTCCTTTTAGAATTAGACATTGATTTCAGTACACTAGCTATTCAATTGACTAAATGGAGAGGAGGAACGACCTGTTCAATTACTGACTCTACCAAACATTAATGTTTTAGAAAATGCATATGAAATGTGTTGGAAGTTTTATAATGTAATTTTAAAATTCTCCTTGCAAATCATTAAATAAAAATAAGTAGAGGACATTGGATAATGACAACTTTTTAAAATACACTGACATACATTTTCTATCCATCCAATTAGTTTATGTAAGAGACCAAATTATACTTAAGGCAAATTAAATTATAGTACAAGAGGCATCCTGGTATTCTTAAAAGTTTTGGTCATTCAAATAAAAGCATTTGCACATTGTTTTCTAAATCTTTTTCAGATAAAGAAATTAGAATATAAACTACTCATACAGAATCCCTGTTATAGTATGTGCAACTAACATATTGTATCAAGTTAAAGTCATTATCTCATTTTATATGACTATTGCAATTTACTAATAAGGAAATTGAAGATAAATTATATAATTACTAAAGATCAGAAATATAATTTATGTCCACTGCTTCTACAACCTACAAATTAGTCATAATATAATGCTTTTCTTATTTTATAATGCAGAGATTTTGAAGGTTAAATTTATATGATTTGTAAATGGATATTTTATAAAATGTGCATACAGTGATGTTAGATTTTATATGAAAGTTTACCCATCTGCATTGTCTATGCCAAACTTGATGATATAGCTGTATTGAGACAGTTCATGTTTATATCATTAAAAATACATATTTTTCTATCCTCTGGCTTATTAGATCAAAAGGTGTATCTGTTCAAACACACTGTATCCCTAAAGTCTCTTCATTGTTTCAGATATAGAGAAGGCAGTTATTTTATTGTAGTTAATCTAATGTTATAGAACTTTTCTGGACGTTTTTTAAGACACTGCTGAGACCTTTTTTTGGATACAAATTTACAACATGCTCTTTTCAAGCGTCTGTGACATTCATTTTCAATGGAAAAGCAGACTATTCTGATTGTTAACATTAGGAAAAAAACAATATTTTGATGGGGAAAAATCTTTTCCATACAATCAAAGAAAACTTTGGAAGAAGAAGCATGTTCTTGACCTATTTATCTAGAGAAATACATTCCATTTTTGAAATACTGCTGCGGAGGTTCATATACACTCTAAAATGTGCTCCCATTTTAAACAGTAGCAATATGTAACCATAGCCTAAGAACCATCTGGATATCCAAAACCTTGACCTCATTGAAAGAATTAAAATTTTATTCAATATCTTCACAATTTGGTTTTTTAGAATAATAGGTTTAATTCCTCAGAGATCACCAAGGGAATATTTTCAATTTCCTTGGAAGTTAGACAAAATTAACTGGAAAGGATTCATAATTTATTAGCTCTTGAATAAGAGTATGTATGATAAAAAAATAATCTATTTGACAGATATTTATATGCTATTCCATGTACATATTTTGCACCACAATAGGTTAATTGATTTTCTAGATTATTTTAAAAGGTTTAGAAATGGTTTATTTGATAGATTTAAAACATTTTACTAAAGGCATCTATAATGATTAATACTATGCTGGTAGAGGCTATTGATAAGAAAAAGGCTATTCCAAAATAATGATATAGGAAAGGAAATGATAGCAAGAAAATGAAAGTCATGTTGTGAATTCTTGAACATTATGATGAAAATACTTGTCTTTGTTTTATATTGCAGACGTTATGGTATCTGATCTAATTCTTGGAAAACTATCCACTCATTTTTACTCTCCAGGTGAATTGTTCTGAATTTTAAAACCAAGAACAATTTTAAACTAGGAATTTACAAGTACATTTCCCAGACTGTTTCTACAATTATAAAATCCTTGAGGCAATTCTAAATTTCTCAAGCATGTTCTGAAAATAATTGACATTTTTATAGAGCGTTGAATCAGATTAGTTATGCATTTTAACACATAGTAAACTCTTGTTCACATGAAATGATAAATTGGAATTACTCTGTTAACTGAGAGTTATAGTATAGTCCATACATATATTCTGGAATTTCAAAGAATTAGCATGCTGTTAAACATATTTGATATAAAATTTTTACTCTGCCATTTTGACTTTTATTTCTCATTTCTGATGATATAATATATCTTTTATTTAGCAGATGTCTAATAATACATATTAGAGTGTAAACTTATTAAAAACAAAATCATGGTAGCTTATTCGATACATTTATTTTTACTCAAAAATGCAAAGTTACACTTTGCAATATTGTTTAGACCATCAAAGATGTTGAACACTTTTTATACTTGCCATTGTCTAATCCTCAAAATCATATATCTCCAAGAATCAGTTACAGCTTTCCTTCCTACAGTGTCTGTATATGTACATATATTTGTATGTATTTCTGTCTTTCTTCCTTTCTTAGCCTTTTCCATATTTAGGACTTACTTCTACCCATTACTTTAAATCTACCAATTTTGCATCACACATCTCCTTATCAGTTTTATCCTTCTTACTCATATACCATTACCTTTGACCTCATATTTGTCAATACCCATAGTCCATAAATGCCTTCAAATCATCCTCATCCTAAAAACAAAGATAAATAGAAGGCTTTCATTATTATTGCTGCCTTTCTGTATGGCTAAATTCTTAATTATATTTCTAGTCTAGAGATTTTGGAAAAAACCTTCCTGCATATTTAATTCTTAGACACTTATACTTCAACCTTCCTTATTTACTATGACAGCTTTATTACTGTTCATACATGATTACCTGATGGTTAAATTTATTAACTTATTTCAAAGAAGAACAGGAATAAGTACCATCAGATGAAACACTCCACTTACAATAATATCTTTTTTTGAAGATTTATTGATTTATGCATACAAAAACTAGGGTATAGGCCAGAGGTGTGGGGAATGAGAGGATTAATCAGGTGTGGGGAGCAGAACAAGCAGACTAACTGAAATAAACAGCTGAAGGGAGCAGCAGGTGAGACAGGAGAGGTCTGCTGTGCCATATTTGTCACCTCCCTGGCTGGGGATCTAATTTGTGCTTCAGTGGCTGTGGATAGCTTCATAGTGCTGTGACTTAACCCCTGTGCCACCAGGGCGGCCCTCACAACAATATCTTTTGTAGCCTAGTATCCACGGCTGCAATAGTAAGCAAACCTAAACATTCATAATGGTCTTACCATGATAGAAGTTAATTTGTCATTCTTGTAAAGTCTTAAAATCCTTCTTTGGAGTGTGACTCACCTCCAAGTAATGACAAAGTTTAGTTCTTAAAATCCTTCTTTGGTGTGTGACTCACCTCCAAGTAATGACAAAGTTTAGTTATTTTCACCTTACAGTTTTGTCTTTCTCACCTCATGAACTTAATGTCCTTCTGCTCTTCTTCATAAAACCATTAGAAATGTAAAGACAATGGGATATTATGTAAGACAAACGAAAAATTTAATGGTCTTATCTGCAAGCAATATTCACCATTTATAGTCAGACTTATGGACTATGGAATTTAGCCTTTGAACTTCTAATAAGAAAAGAAGATAGGAAATAAAATTTGGCTTGTTCAGCAAGAACATAAAATGAATTTAATGAACATGTGCCCAGCCACTGCCATGTCTAGAATTTCTTCCTGAGGTTTTTTGTTTTTATCCACTTCCTTAAGTTTGGAATTCTTGTATTAAGTATGAAGATTTCAAATGTGACTCAATATGGATAATTAGAGCAATTCTTTACTCTGGCTCTAATATTCCATTACAAACAGTGTTAACTGTCTGTTACACAGTTTTGCATAACAAAGTTTAATTTCCATCTCAAATTATCATGTATAGTCTAAAATTGTTTGAGGAATTCATGAGTCCCTTCTATCCTCTTTGGTTGAGCTTACTATTCTCTAAATTAACACAAAGAGATTTTATTCTCAAATTCAGATACTTTCAGATTGAAAGTCTCAGATTCCTCTAGAGACTCCCTTTGTCCACTTTTATTCTACTACTCCCTTTATTCTCAGTTCACATATAAACTTTTTTTAAAAAAATATTTATTTATCAATGCATACAAGAAACTGGGGTACAGGCCATACATGTGGGGGACAGTGAGAGAATTTACCAGAGACAGAGTGGGGAACAGAAAAAGGAGACTGACTGAAGAATACTGCTGAGGGGAGCTGTGGGCGAGGTAGGAGAGGTCTGCTGTGCCAAGTGGGTCACCTCCTTGACCAGAGATCTAGGTCTTGCTTCAGTGGCTGTGGATGCTTCATAGTGCAGTGCTTAACCCCTTGTGTCACCAGGGAGGCCTCTCACATCTAAACTTTTTAACGTTGAGGTGCTTAGTGATTAATATCCAATTAGTACATTTTTGTATGAATGCTTTCTAATAGCCAGAGAAACACAATAGTCATTTTTAAAGTTTGCTGTGTTATGAGTTCATTCTGAACCACACTTCTATGGATAGGAATTTCTATTTTTCATGTATCTGCTATAAATCTTTTGTTTGCTTCAATGTAGGACAAATGTATCCATCATATTGCACTTACTTTTAGTTCTAGGGGGCTGTGAAAATATATTTGTGGCATGAACTTCCTGTTCAATTTTTATAGGATGATTTAAAAACTAATGAAAATTAGTATAATTTTTAAAAATACATCCACTGAGGTTGTGCTTTCCTAATAGAAAGGAAGAAAACACACAAATATGTATTTAATCTAATTGATCATTATAAAAGTCAAACATTATCTAAGACCACAGTTGATTTTTAGCATAACAAGTCTAGTTAAATATTCTTCATTGATTTGTTCCTTCCATAATTTACAAATCTTCATTTACATTGTTTAAGGAGCAATATAAGGCGTTCAATTTTATATCACTTAGATTTTTCAAAAATAGATGAGTTATCTATATTCTAGAAGTTGAATCCATACAAAAGTTTACTTACTGCCCAAGATTCCTTTAAAAATTGATCAGCTTAGAACAGCTTTATCTACTATTTCAGGTTTGAAGAGTTAAAAAACATAAAAAAGCCCATTATCAATGTTTAATTCTATTGAAAAAGATTTCAAGTGGTCCCAGTTCATCTGGATAACTTACTTTTTATCAAGGTTTCAATTCATTTGCTGCATCTAAAATTGCCTTCAAATTAGAACTAAACAAGGAATAATCTGACATAATAGAATGGTTCTTAAAGTATAAAGAATACAATATGCATGTTTGTTAAGTGTTCTCCTTGAGTTAAAGAATTGTGTAATTTTAGCAGTGTTGGAATCATGCAGACATAGCATTATATGTTTTGAATGCAAAATGAACATAAATTGTTATCTCTTCACAGATTCAATTTGGTGCCAGACTTAGATACCACCAATGTGGTAGGCTCATCTATTTCAAAGGTACCAGTTTTTACGTGATTACTGATTCAATTTAGCTGTGCAAAATTCATAATTGAAAACCAATTTTAGTATGGCTAGAGTGATCAAACAACTTGCTTTACTATGGAAAGTGCAGAATTATACCATGACAGTACTGATATCATCATCAATAAATCCTCACAATGTTATTCACAGTATTTTAATTTGGATAAATTATATGCTTATCATCAGATCATATATTTTATAGCTAACCTAATAATTAAATGTCTAAATTTAAAACCATATATATTACATGCATAGTCCTTCATTACTAATTGTTAATGAAGGTTATGCTATATTTGATAGATGAAAGTCAACATGTTATTTAAAAATAGTTCCTAAGACTTCTTTGACTTTTTTGATCAGGATCTTATGTGAAATATATCACATAATTCACATAATTTGAATGTGTATCATATAATTTTATCCACATAGTAGCTTTATTATGCAGATATAATGACTACCCCCATTTTACAGTTTGTACAACTATAACTATGGTTTAAATGACATTTCATTGATACTCAGTTAACACATGATGAGGAGAGATGTGATTTTTATTCTGTGTACATCTTAAGAGATTAACCATATATATATTCACTGAGATATCAACTGAATCTAATTATTGTTTTAATGTAGTATTTAATCATAGAAGACTAATTTGACTAATAATTATATTTGAACATGCTTTTGTTTATTTTAGGTTAAAGGGGATTTTTTTAAATGTTACTTTTATCTTCAGCGCTTTTTGTCTGAAAAACAGTTTCTTCAGTTCTAGATTTCTGTCATTCCTTCAAATATTTATTTTCTTTCATTCTCATTAGTCTTTCCTTCTGAAAATTCTAGTAGTTTGTTATGCCTCTATCTTCCATAATTTTTTAATCTATTTTTATCTTTTCATAGCTCATGTATAATTTTTCATGATTAATTACAATTCTGCATATCTCTATCTGTATTTTTTCATCTGTAGCACATACATTTTATTTTACACATATACACATATAGTTTTATAATACTGTTTACTTATTCTATACATTCTATTCTCTTTGATCTATTTGAACCTGGTGTTGGCTCAGTTTTCTGTACTTGAACTTTGGTCTGTATCCAACAACCCAGGGGCTTACTTTGGTTCTAAAATGCATGCTTAATGTATGGAGAGATGTAATAGGATTACTTATACTCAGTTTTAAATGGTAATTCAGGTTTCTATTACTCCAAACATTACATTAAGGCTCTAATTTCTGAAGCATGTTTCTCTGCCTTATGTACCATTGAGATGTGCAGCTTTAGCTTCTGATTACATAAAGCAAAGAATCCTTCCAACCATTCCTGATATGGGTAAATTTTCTTTATTTTACTTCCAAATTCAACTCTGTAATTTTTTTTTGGTAAGTAACATTGGTTTATAACATATGTTTCAAGTGTACAACAGTATAAATCACTATTGTTATATATTATATTATGTTCATCACCCAAGTCTACATTACTTTCTTTACTATACACTTGATCCTTTTTACCTGATTTACTCAAACATTTACCTTTTCTTTTCTAATAAAACTATTTCCTAACAATTCATTTATATGATTTATACAGTTGAAATATGGTATATAGAGTGTATGGTATGTGTGTTTGATATGCATTAATGTGGTATTATTTCCCATGCTTGCTCTTCCTGTTATTTTTTCTGGGAATACAAAGAATATCAAGTTCGATATTTCTACCTGAACTACAGGTCATTTAGATTGGTAGGAGTAGTAAGTCTTTGTAATGGTCATTAGTTCAAGGGTGTAGTTAAATCTGAGGATTTAGAGCAATGACCACAATAATCAAATCAAATAAATGAGGCATTATCACTGAAGAAACTATCAATAAAAGAGAGTTTAACACAACATTTGCAATTTGATAAAATTGCAAACAGAGAAGCATTAAAAATTCCCCAAAATAGAGTTAGCATATTTAGTAGATGTTTACATAGGAATAAAGTGGTTGGTTTTATGGAGACATGAAGAAGGTTGAGGACTGAGGAAGTTTTTCTTGTTCTTTTGATGATTGATTTTATACTATATTATAAAGGAAACTATTATTTATCTTTGAGAACACATTTGGAATAAACTGCAGGCATAAAAGCCATCCTATAGCAAATTAATTCTATTGAAATTATATTCATTAGATGTTGTTCCAATTATTTTGGAATAAAGAAGAAGTAATTGCCTTCAATGAATTTATATTCCAGCTGGTAGGACACATGATAAGCAAATATAGCAAAAACTTTATAATATACTATCACTTTAAAAAGTGCCATTAATATATGTAATGCAATCATTACATATATTATAAATAAATAATATAAATAGTATCATAAAATTTTCTTACGATATTGAGGACAAAAAAATGAGATAAAATTGTAACTTTCAAAAAGTTTACATAGAAGGTTTATGTACTGAAGAGATGACATCTGACCAAAATCCCAAATAAAATAAAAAAAGTTAATATGATATAACTAAAAATAGTTTTCAATATGAATTAATAGCTATTTTTCATATTAACCAGATTTCTGATATTTTAATCTTGCCCCTAATACAGTCTGATATTGATAACAGCTCTTTGCTTCCATATTGTTTTTTTATTTTTTAGTTTTCCATTTTTCAGTTGTATCTCCTCTTCCCAGGACTTGAAATTGAGGCTAAGGTGGCCTCACTAAACTACGTAGTCACAAAATGCCTCAACTTTTGATTTTATCTATAAATTTTCTGTTGAAGATTTAATATATATGTATGTATGTATGTATTTTGAGTGCTTACTTATATCGAGTTTTTGTCTTCTTGGCTCAGAGAAGCTACACTTCCTAGTCACTGAAATAGGTAGGGCCTAGGAATCAGTTCTGGACCATTGTCTGTGTGCCTAAGTACAATATGCCATATCAGGCCCAAAACATACACAAAATGTGATAGTTCTTTAAATACTCTTCCTCTATATAATAAGCAAGGAAGACACATATTTCAGATTCTGGAGATATAAATTCATGGAGTTTCTTTTAGCTGAGATCCCTGATGTGGAATACTTTTCCTTAGATCCCTACTTGGGCTAGATACTACAAATGAAAAATAAACTTACACTGTGTTAAATCACTAAGGTATCCTTTGGCACTAAAAGCATGGTCATACATGGAAGTCTCAGGTATGAAATATAAGAGGTTGTCCAGGTGAACTATTGGGGAACTACTAGTAAGAATGAAAAGGGTAAATGAAAATGATAGAGAAATAAAAAAGAACAGCAAGATTTCCTGTATGTTAATTATTTCAGTTGAGATGTTTGTTGAAGGAAAATAACTGCAGTCTAATTGCCAAAGAGCAATTAGTAAGTGTGAACAGATAGATAAAATTCCCTCCTTCAACTCTATTTGTATAGATGCAAATGTGAGCTATTCAGTCAGAGGTTTTGGGACAAGTAAGACAAAATAATGGACAGATGTAAGAAAAGAGAAACCTATCCTCTTCTCTCACTTGAGGAGTAATATTTATATCTTCAAAGTAGAAAGGATTAAGCAATCCTGGGTATTCAGGGGTTATTTTTTCCTCAGTTGGTGGTCATTTTTTAAGGCACACCTACTGATTAAATTTTAATCAGTATTCTGAATTAAATATATTTTAATCAGCTTCTGAATCTGTGGCTCAGACTGCTGCCATCTTAGGTATTTACAGGTTTGTAATGATGTGGTAGTTACAGCAATTTGGAAGGCAATGTAAATAATTATCCTAAAGGAATTTTTGAAAGAGAACTTCAAAAAGCCCTTGCTTATCTAAGGGACCTATGAGACTGAGATATATAGCTTTGAAATTTCTGAGTACCACCCCCAGGTATTTTAACTTTTGTAGCAGACCCATATAAGGGAACTATTTGGTAGATTCAGTCTTTGAAGTAGATACATGCCCAATGCAGGATCGTATTAGACATAGAACTCACATTTGGGTAAGATGCACTTGTTCAGCCACAAAGATTGTTAAGCTATTGAATTTTTTTTCTCTGTCAATTACAAGTTACATGGCCCTCTCATTCTACAATGAAAACATTAATGTCGGGGGGGGGGGGGGGGAGA
>JAGFMF010011400.1:644289-665842 GCA_019455555.1 Galemys pyrenaicus
GCACAAGGGACTGAGGTGATGGTGCACGGGTGAAATGGTGGTGGGTACCCCCTGGGGACTACAAATGATGTCAAATATAACTAATAAAAAAAAAAAACATTAATGTCATGCACTTCTAAGATCCTATTTTATCTTTATGACTTGTTACTCTTTATTTGATCAATACTTATACCGGATGTTATATATTTGTATTATCTCTTGAAATCAATGTTCCCAGAAACCTGGAGATAATTTTAGCAAATCCCTCTAAGTAATCCTAATTTAAAGGGATGAGGTTGGGAATCAATGAAATTATGGACTAGATATAACTTGATCAATATTGAGTCAATTTCTTTGCCAGAGAATAGGATTGTTTTGAGATCATAAGTGATGGAAGATCATATTAAAGGTGTAATAAATTCAGTTTTTATCATTGAATGGAATAATCTGCATATTGCTCACTTCTTTTAATTTTAATGTTGCTATTATTGGTATGCTTTACTTTCACAATTGGTCACACTAAATGTCAATTCAAATTAGTAGAGAACAAAGCATTATTACCGTGCTTTAGCTTCATTTTTTCCTTGTCATTGTGGAATGTTATACTTTGAATTAGAGCAAAATGTAGGAGATACATAAATTTTAACACTTTTTGGATTAATAATTACACAGTGAGATAAATTTATACTGGATTCTCGTTGAAAAGTAATCAATAACAAACAAAATATGCATTTAAATTATGCTTGTCCTTTACTAACAATTGCATGTGAAATTGTAAAAGAATCATTATATAGTAAGAATGACTCTTTCATAATATAAGTATACATTTGATTGAAACTGATGACAAAAACACTGATTCTTTGAAATTAGGGCTGTTCCAAGACAAAACTAGCTAACATTTGCTTCTTCTAAGTAGTAGGACATTGACAAAAAGAAACAAACTGATTTCTTAAAGGAAGGGGAAATACACTAGTCTTTAATAAAAACTGAATTCCCTAGTAGATGAATATGCCTTTTCTTCTTTTTATATAGTTTATAGTTGGTTCGCATCATTGTTCCCAGGTCTCATATTTTCCATTATGTTCATAATGTTGACCTTAAGTGAATAATATGTTTTAGCCACAGGAGAGGGTTAGAAAGTTATGATATTTTGAACTGAAAATATATTAGATTTTTCTTCAAAATTTCAGGCAGGGAAAAGATGTCAGAAGAGCAAACACTAGAGAGATCGTGTAATAAAATAATCGCTAGAAAACTAATCTTCAATAAAGTTTACTCAGGAATTATTCTTCAGAGCCCATTTATTCAAATTCCGTAGAAAAAGAAGTGATGACTTGACTTTTGTTTGACTATAATAGTAACCTTTGCTCAAAGTAGATACAATAATAGAATGCTCCATTGCATTTTATCTGTTTTCCAGTATTGGTTACTAAAATTTTAAGTATGCACTAGAAATGAGATAAAAAGAATCATCACTCTTCTAAAATTTGTTCTATTTAAGGAAATGTTACTTTATAAATTAGTATTGTGATAAAACAAACAAACAGCTATTGGAAATACTGCCTGTGTTCCTGTTATAAAGTAATTTTATTTTTTAAACTGATATTTTAATATTGCAGTATCTATTTATTATAGATATCTTTCAGGATTACATATTTTAGAAGAGTTTTGTCTCTCAATTTGTACTTCTTCTTACCCCATTTTTCATTTAGCTCTCTCATTTCAGGATATTTTAATCTCTTTTCAGTAAGCAGTCACTCTGTTTCTCTTAATCTTTTAGAACTGTATGATGCACCTATTCAGAGCTGAAGATGTTAAATGACCTCCAACATATTTTAATAACTTTGATGCTTACTTTTTCCCCTTGATAACTCAAATCACAATTTGATACTTATCTGATTACTTGTTCGTGTGAACTTTATATTAGTTATATAACACTGTAGAACAGAGACTCATTCACAGCTTTAGTCATCAGTTTTACACCAATTCAGAAGCAAGTGATGCAGTTTTCTATGTTAGGCTAATTTTTTTAATAGAGAAATTGATGTGAGGTAAATGTGCTTCCATGAGTTATTTATGTTAATGTAGAAAAATCCTTTATTGCTATAAAGTAGAATAATAAAAACAATAACAAAACTCACAAGAACTAAAAAAATCATATTTAATTAAAAATCTCATGAAAAATGTTCAACATCACTTACTACAAGGGAAATGCCAAATCAAAGCCACAGTGAGATACCACCTCACCCATGTGAGAATGGCCCATATCTAAAGAATGTAAACAATAAATATTGCTGAGGTTATACAGAGTTAAAAAAAAAAAAACAAAAACAAAAACTCTCATCAATTCTGTGGAAATGTGAATTGGTACAGCCTATATGGAAAATGGTACGGAGATTCCTGAAATACCACTTCAAGGTTTTTAACCCAAAGACTATGACAGCTCTAATATAAAAATACTTATGGACCCCTATATAGCAGCATTATCCACAATTGTCAAGTCATGGAACCAATGTAAATGCCTATCAATAGATTACTGGATAAATAAGTTGTGGAATGTATACCTAATGGCATACTACTCAGCTATAAAAAAAGATAAAATAGTGTCTTTTGGAACATAATTGATAGATCTTGAGGTGATTATTCTAAAGGAAATAATTCAGAAAGTGAAGGACAATTACCAGATGTTTTCACTCACACGTGGAATATAAATAACTAAAGAAAATAAACTGGTTCAACACAACAACAACAACAAAACTCCTAAAATATATATACTTTAAGTTACCAGTATGAGCAGAATGGCAGAGAGGACAGGGGAAAAAATTGTGACAGGGTATTGGCAATTGAGCTTTGGTAGAGGGTGAGTGAAGCGTGTGTACCTGTTGAAGTGTAAAGTTAGATGTTTTTAAACAATCTCTATCACAGTGTATATATGATTTTGAAATATTATTGACAAAAGCAAACCCTCTGAAGCACTAATTTCCAGAGAGTGCATTCATTAAGTCATAGAGAGAGATACATTTACTTAAATGTATGTGGAAATACTTATTTATCTCTCCCTATATATGCTAAGAAGGAAGTATAAGTTACATTCACAACTCTTAATTAGTGCCAGTCACAAGAAAAAGAGACTTAAAATATCTAAATACTAAAAAATCACTAAAATAGAAATTTTATAAAATTTTATCAAGATCTAAGAATCAACCTGGACTTATTTATAGTTAAATTAAATGCAAAAAGGAATTTACATTGGATACACTGAAAGGCCATGATAAAGAGTTTTTTTAATTAAATGATTGGCTGCATTTTGTAACTTATGATGTGTCAGCTTATTTCCTGCATTTTTACTGCTTTCACTATATTTTTATAAGTAAATATTTGGCTTTGGAATAAAAAAAACCCTTGCTTGAGTCTAATTTTAATAAAACTAGATTTACATTTTAGTAATTATTAGATATACTTTTAAAACTTTTGAGTAATTCCAAGATCCTCCACATGTAAATAAATAATTCTTGTCACAGCAAGCTTAACCTAGACATTTCAAAGGGTTGTGCCATTTTCTCAAAGGAAAAATAATTAAAGCAATAAATAAATATCTGAGTCATGGAGACTATGTGTCATTTATGTTTCCATTTTGTGCTTACTTATACTTTTTGTATTTTAAAAGCTTCTTATGAGTTATTTTAATACTAAGATTTAACTTGTAACTATATAAATACTTGGCATTATAGAAAGAAATCATATGCTTATTTTGAAGTCCAGCTAAAAAATTCAGATTACTTTTCTACTGCATAAATTCGTTGTTACCATTTTCTGTCATTAAAAAAATAGATTTAATTTCTTTTCTAGAATTATTCTCCAGATAAAAATGTATAGTTTTAGCTACTGATCTTTGGAATAATGCATGATTTGAAGGAGTCTCTTTGGGGACATGTCAGGGTTATGTTGCTATGGCAATTTTGTTATTAACATATATGCTGTCTTATTCTCCATCAAGCATTTTGCTAAATAGCCTTAAAAGGTCCTATCATCACACATCACTTAAGAGTGAAAGCCAAGTAACTTGGTTTCAAAATAAATGTGTGTGTGTTCATATGTATTCATATATATATATGAATGTGTACATATGTGTATATTATAATCAAAATTTTACATTCTGTAAAAATACTAGTAGTTAAAGAAGGTTCATTTTGAGACCTTACTATCTTTATGATATTAAGTCTTTCTAGATATGAATATAGTTTTTCATTTATTTTCTTGGATCATTTTTAAATGTACATCAGCATTTTCTAAAAATAATTTTGTTTATAAAGATCTTGAATATATTTAGATGTATTTCTGTATACCATATGGGTTACTGCTTCTGTGAACTGATTTAAAATTTTTTCTTGAAATTAGTTTTGCAAAGCAAAAATACCATTGATTTTTATACTGATTTTATGTTTTTCAGTTTTCAACTTATTATCCTGTCTTTATATTCTATTGAGTGTTCCATCTGGACAAACATAGCAGAGCATTTCAAAACATTCAAAATAATTCCTTTCCAGTTCTTGTATGCTTTATTCCTATATTGGGTTCCTGGAAACAATTCCAATGTGAGTGTTTGGACACTTCCTACACTCTAACTAACAACTTAATACTATTAAGAGGTGACTCAGGTTCAAGTTTTAAAGATTTTCCTTTACTTCATAAGTCCCAGGAAGTTGCCAAGTCAGTGCTTTCTTACCAAATGGCTATAGATTGGAGGCTCCTATTACCTTCTCAGACTTCAGGTGTCCATAGCAAGGCCAGATTACTACCTGTGTTTCTGACCCACTGGTTATGAACCAGAGTTTTCTAAGACTCCTTCTTCAGGTTTGGTTAATTTGTTAGACAGGCACACAGAACTCAGGAAACCTGTTTACTCACTATATATATATATCTCCAATCTATTGCAAAGCAAAAGGAATTGAAGCCCTTCCTTTTGTTGTTGTTTTTTTTTTCTTTAAATGAATACTTTATTATAGAGACACGACTGTTAAGTCCATTGGCTATTGGCAACTGAACTCATCCATTAGTACCTCTCCCTTCCCTAGAGGTCAAGTAGATGGGACTGGAAGTTCCAACCCTCTATCACAGGCTTGTTTCCCCTGGCAACCATCTTTGTGTGCTTCCCTAGGAGTCACCTCACTAACATCATCTATCTACATCTGTCTGTCTATCTACCTACCTATATCATCTATCACTTCTGTATTAGCTCAGACTACCATATAAAATATGGCAGACTGGGTAATTTACAACAGAACATAATTTGTTTGTAGTTCTGTAGAATATAAGTCATTAACATTTTTAGCAGTTTTGTTTCTTTTGAGTAATCTTCCTTCACTTACAGATGACCCTCTTCTCTCTTGGACTTTTCCGTGTACAGGTATCCCTGATCTCTCTGTCTCTCTGTCTCTGTCTGTCTGTCTGTCTCTCTCTCTTTTCTCCTCCTTTCCTTCTCTTTCTCACCATTCAAATATCCATTTCCTATAAGGTACCATATGTATTGAATTAGGGACCCTTACATCATACCTTCTTTTTTTTTTTACATGCCTTCTTTTTAACTTCATCACCACTTTTAAAGCTCTGTTCCAAATATAGTCCCTCTGAGATATCAAACTTGGGACTTCAGCACATAAATTTTGAAGAAAACACATAATTCAGTCTATAAAGTTTCTACCTCAGAGCTACATTTTGGCAAAATTAAGATGACAACTCTAATACCCAATGTCAAAATCAATTGCTCAATATTTTGTAGCCTTAATTTATAGTATCCATTTTCATATATATGTATATCTATATCTACCTGTATTTTGAATTTTGAATAGCTTTAATATTAGATATACTCACCACCTTTTAAAAATATTTATTTTTACATATTTATGCATATAAGAACTGGGTTTAGACCAGAGGTGTGGGGGTATGAGAGGATTCACCAGAGACAAAAGACAAAGTAGGGAGCAGATCTATTGAAATACACTGCTGAGGGGAACAGCGGGTGAGATATGAGAGAGAGATCTGCTGAGGATTGAACTCATGCCTCAGTGGCTATAAATAGTTTGATATTGCTGAGACTTTAACACCTACACCACCATGGAGGACCATTCACCACTTTTATTTTTATTATTATTTTTTAAGATTTATTTATTTATGCATACAAGCACTGGGGTACAGGCCAGACGTGTGGGGGTGAGAGGACTCACCAGAGACAGAGTGGGGAGCAGAACAGGCAGATCAACAGAAGTACCCTGCCGAGGGGAGCAGCGCGCACAGCAGGAGAGGTCTGCTGCGCCATGTGGGTCCCCTCCCCGGGATCGAACTCGTGCTGCAATGGCCGCGTTTTGCTTCATAGCACGTTGCTTAACCCACTGCGCCACCAGAGAGGCCCCCATTCACCACTTTTATAATAAAGAAAAATTTCACTCAATTCAACATACATTTACATACTCTATGGCTAAGATTTTCAAATTATAATTCTATATCAGTGCTTTAAAAAATTCAGTTTTATTCAATTATGTTCTAACGGGTTGGAAAGATACTGTTCCTTATCAATGTAGTTTCACAAATAGGTTTTTTAAGCACTTGTTGGCAATATTCTGGAATGTACTGACATTTTGAATTGTGAATTACATTAGAAGTTTCAAAGATTCTTTATATGTCATAGAAATTATTGGTGTATTTATGTATCTATTCCTATACTCTTAAGCTCATACACGCATAAGATGGCTGCTTTCCATTTTACAAAAAAATACTAAATTCCAGGATAAAGTCTGTAATGTTCATCCTTGAATAAAAGCATGCACATGTTTCAAGTTTTCAAAAATGATTTGGAATTAGTTAACACACACATAACTACTTCAGTAAGTGTGCCTGATAAACTGTTGTTCAGTATTGTGTGTTACTCTTATCTATGAAACACATTTTTACAATTTTAATATGCTATGTGGCTTGCTCTATTAACTGAAAATATGAAGTGGCATGTTGCTAACTATGCTTTTGAGGAAAATATCTAGTATAGAGTGGGATTCTGATTGAGCACATGGCTATTACAGGTGAGAACTAAATAATGAAAAATATCTCCTATGTTATTTTAGTGTTTTTTAAAATAATTTTGATAAACTCTTTTTGGAAGCAGAAAATACTTAAAAATATATGCCTTTAGAAGTTTATATAAGCAGCTTAATACATAAACATATGCTAATCTTTTCATCACACATTTATTCCATTGGTTAATGGGAAATTCTATTATCAGTTAACATAGCTTAAATGAAGTACTAATTTCTCAGCAATCATTAAATTGCAAAATAAATTTTAGTACAATCAATTTAAATAAGTTTCATTGAAGACTGAAGTCTCATTGGCTAAAGTATCACTGTCATCTCAATTTTCTCCCTATAGTGAGGTGAATTAGCTATTTTATGATGATACAGCTATGAGAAAGATTAAAAATTATTCATTTTCCTAAATTTTTCATAGTTCATTGATGTCTGGATGGTCATAAATACATAGATTGTTTCTATAAATTGCCTATTGTATCAATATATAGTGTTGCAATGAACATAGGTGTGCATATATCCTTTGAGTTAGTGCTTTTACATTCTTTGGGTAGGTACCTATGAGTGAAATTGCTGTGGCTTTGTGAGTAACTCAGAAATGTTACTTATTCCAAGTCATGTTATTTTAATAGCAGTACTATTAAAATTTTGAATGCAGTAATTCTCTGTTCTGTGTACATAGGATAAATGTACATATTATAGCATGTTTATTAATATCTTTCATCTGTATTCTGTCACTTTCCATTTAATGGCGACAATGAAATATTTTGCCAAAGTATCCAAATATCTCCTAGAAGGTAAGATCATCTCTAGTTGAATATGAACTGTTTTATTTTGCATATACACAGAGATTCCCATAATTTCTGTGACATTATGTTTAGTATGAATCATCTATTAATCACTACTTAATATTTGGGCAAAGACTACTCAAAGGAGAATGTCCTGAAACAAATTTCAAAAAAGGATTTGAAGCAAATGGTTTAACCAAAGTAAACCATCAAAAAAATGAGCCTGGAAAAAATAGAAAGTAGAATAATCATATATTCAAAATATCTCTGACCTCATTGCAGCACTGTGTTGATGTAATAGGCAAGTTATATAAACAATCTAAAGCCCCATCACTAGAACAAGAACATGTGGTCTGTCACACTATATGGAATTCTATATAGGGATGGGGACTAAAAAAAGAAGGAAAGAAAATTCTCTTGGTTAGGTTAATGGACAGCTTCTCATTATGTAAACTTGTGATTCATTCCTGCTGGAGATCCCTGGGACATTGTCTTTCTAACAGGAAAATTAAAACAAAAAAACTCAGCTATTTATCTGCCATCTCTCATTGTCTGGAGAGTGTTTTTTCATGCATTGATTTCCTCACATTTTAACTTAAACCCATGCATTAACTGAAGACTTAAGTCCAGGGAATGCTCACAACCAAAACACTTGCACTTGCTTATAGTATAAAACCACTGAAGAGCAAGAGTACTGTGAATGCCAAGGAATTTAAGCAGGATAACCCTAGTGTTTTATAGAATAACCAAACTAAACCACCAAAAAAAAAAAAAAAATAGACCTGGAAAAAAATAGAATAATTATATATTCACTATATCTTTGACCTCAGATTTCTCTGATATTCTCTGGATGAGTAAAGACATTATAAAAAGAAATTTTCTCAGATTAAGAAATTTTTTTTGAAAATTAAATATGATTGCTGATATGTATAAAATGAGATTAAAATAGGAATTCAAGAAATCTTCCAAATAATGGAAAATATACATATTAATATATAAGATTTTTTAAAATTATAGATGCCGAACCAGTACAGAAAATATTTGTCTATGAGACTTCTAGAAAAATGATAATTCAGTTAATGAGAAGAAATTAATTTAAAGACAAAGGAGGAAGGATTGAAATGATATTGAAGACATCAACAATAGTTGGTGCTGAAACACATGGAGCAGTATAAGTTTTTAAGAATTTCTTGACTTCTGCATTATAAATCTGGAGATAAGATGGTCATGTGAATTGAGATAAGGAGCACTGGAAGAGGTGACTTTGTGTGAATGCTTTGTGTATGTGTGTCTTGGTACGTTTGTTTGTATATACACACATATACACATGAAATGCTTGCAAAGAGGAATTTTATGTTTCTATTTTAATAATGCATCAGTGAGGATCCAGTTAGGGGACAGAAATAATATCAACTATTGTAACTCAAAAACCATAATATTAAAAACCGTTTATTAGATAATAAAGATCTAAGAAAAATGATCAAAAAAGGGGTAGTGACTGCAGAAAACAGCTATTTTTTCTAAGACTAGAGAAAAACTTTGGAATTACTGAAATTAAAACTTTGGAAGAGCACATCGTGATGCTGGATCCCAGACTTATATGGAAAATACACTGTTTAATGCTATTAGTTTTCTGCAGTTAGGGGAGGGTATTGTGGGGAAGAAGATGCTAGCTGTTGATACTGTTTTCTGAGATTATCCAGAGGGATTATTTGTGGGATTTTGAGACCATCTGCTTCCAGGATTAAAAAATACATACATATTTTGGGCCTCCCTGGTAGTGCAGGGGTTAAAGTCTCAGCACTATCAAGCTATGGCTAACCACTATAGCCAACCTCTATAGCACCAGTTTGATCTCTGGCCAGGGAGCTAACCCACATGGCACAGCAGACCTCTCCTGTCTTGCCCCACAGCTCACCTCAGTAGATCTGCCTGTTTTGCTCCCCACTCTGTCTCTCTTAAGTCCTTTTTAACCCTCTGCACCTCTGGCCTACACCCAGGTTCTTGTATGCATAAGCAAATAAAAAAATAAATGTTTTAAAAATACATATATTATTTCAATGCAGACACTATGAGGAACAGAAGGCTATAGCCTTCTTCTAGTCTTTCAGCATTCTTAATTCAGAGTTCAACAAAAAGTCAGACATTCCGTTAGTCAACTGGATTTATTTCTTTATAGTATTTTTACTACTGTATATTATGTTATATACTTAGAAGTTTGTATACTGTGTTTTTGGTGTCACAAGAAAATAACTTTTTGTTTTATTATTTTTTCCCTACTACTTTGAGAAATGAAATGCACAATGCACCTAGTAGGTACTCAATAAACATTTGTATGTTAAGAAATGACTGGGTCCCAAATAGCTCTCTTTGATATCAGTTTTTCATTCGGGGAAACTGCTCACTGCTTTGATAGGGTACCTTTCTTGTATACACCTACATATTGTAGACTTTCAGCTTTTATTTAGCTTTATGTACCATCTTTATTTTTTACTACAGTGGAAGATAAAATTATCTTCCTAATCTCATTTAATCTGTAGGTACTTGTTATTTCCTATTCAATTTATCTCAACATTTCACCAATAAAGTTGATGTAAACATGACTAAAGAGTGTGTTTTATAGCAATATGAACTATCAATTATAACATTATTATTTATAATGTCTTAAAGTGGTTTAAGATAATGGTCCCAGAAGAAGGGATTTCTTTCCAGATTGATTTTTTTTTTATAAATTAAAAACTTTTGTGATTTAAGCTTCAGTGTTTTATATTACATGATTTCTCATAAATTTATAAATATATTTAAATAAAATTAAGTATTTTTCCTTATCGAATGAGACTACTTTCTGCCAAAAGGACAGTGTATAATATCATCCAATCGTAATTTCATTGTTTCTAGTAATAGATATTTTCCCTTGGGAAATAATCCATACACTGAATAATAAACCAAGTACTCCCCCTGAAATACTCAAAATATATTTCTCTACTAATCATAAGATGTTTTGACAGGTCCATTTTATGAGTTGAATTGAGGCCACAGGGCATCAGGATCTATAAAAGAAAGCATTCTCTGTGGGGGTCCATACATTTCACATAATGGTGGCATAATTTATTCCTTTCCATTGTGAAAAGATATCTGGCACTACTACTAAACAATGTATAAAACACTGAAACAGCCAAGTTGACATTTTTACAAGCATTCTATGATCCCATCTTTTTTTTTTTCTTGGCAGTACTTCCACTCGAGATCTTTAAAAGACCTATTTTTTTTTTCTTAAATAGTTGCTTCCCCTAACCTATTACTGGTATTGGAGCTTAAAATAACATATTTTGACCTTTTCCTGCAAGGTCTGGTGGGACTTGATAAGCTGTCCTGTGGTTAATAATTCCTTAACATTTCTTTGTGACAAAGTGGTAAATAAGAACACTTCTTATATTTCTAAAAGTATATTTGTTGAGGTCAGAAAAAACTATGTGATCAAGTAGAAATTGTTTTCCTGCTGGAAACCCAGCCTATTAATTTCTAGCAAATTATATACTTACAAAGCATTATCAATAAGAATATTTTTAAATATTAGATATATCATTGACAAAATCTAGCCTCTATCATTATTTATGTACTGTAGAATACTGAAGCGTATTTAAAAAGTATTTCCATGTCTTTTTCTGCTGACTTTTATAGCTTTCTTTTCACTTTAAATGGTGGAGTTTAGAGAATTCATTTCAGCTCAGACTGTGTGTTAAATACCTTAAAAATACAGGGTATTATGAAAAAAAATTACTGTGCTCAAGCAGGTATGTGGTGGGGTTAATAATAAAACAATCAAGAAAAAACAGTGTCATATTAGATAGCATAAAGAGTTATAAATCAAATAGTTTCTGAATAATTTAACATTTCATTTAGTTAAGAGGATTAGGATGGCTTCCCAGAGATGTATTTGAACTAGAACAGAGCTTTAAAAGATCAAATTATTACCTAAATGCTATTATGTAGGAAGCATCAAGAGTGGGGCAGTAAGAGGGTAACAACAGAGCATGGAAAATATTACTACAGTAAGATATACCAGAGAGATAATCCTGAACTATGGTAGTTAGAGTATTAACAGAGGAGAAGTGCATTTCCACTGATGCAATATAGAAAGAGTATACATAATGGAAAGTTTTCAATTAACAAATTAGTTTTAACCCAGTTTGACAGTGAAAACAGGGTGCAAGTAGCTATTAGGAGTAGGGAGAAAGTAATTAGATGTAGTCAGTGGTCAACAGAAAGCTAGAAATTCTGATCTGGGGTTTCAGAAAGATTAGATATTGTATGGTTAATTCTTCTAAAGCTTTTGTTTAAATGTATAAGAATTTGGGGGATGAAAATTTAAAGGAAAACTCTCTCTTTCATCTATCATCCATCTGTCTAGAAGAAATAGGAAATTTTTACTTAATTTTCCTTCTGTGTCCTTAGCAGTGCTATACACATAAAAATAAACAGCAAATATGTATACAACATAAAATATTTCAAGCTGGGACTTTTATTTTGGTATTTTTATTCTAATTGCACCACTCTAAGAATTAAAGGAAGGACCGCTTAAAAATTGAATTGGAATAGAAATAAGTAAAAACATGAAAAAAAGCATGTGTAACACTAGTTTTAGCATGCCTCAGCATATTTACATTAACTGGTCTGCTTGTGCAAGGTCAGTATGGATGATAGTTCAGAAACCAGAGATTTTTTTTTTTTCTTTCTGTGGAGCATTTATTAGATTAAAAGTGACT
Source organism: Galemys pyrenaicus (assembly GCA_019455555.1). Classification (NCBI taxonomy): domain Eukaryota; kingdom Metazoa; phylum Chordata; class Mammalia; order Eulipotyphla; family Talpidae; genus Galemys; species Galemys pyrenaicus. The sequence goes on from JAGFMF010011400.1 coordinate 656,899, forward strand.
CTTGCTCCTGTAGATATGGCTACCCTGCCATTTATTCACTTCAGTAGTGCTCAACTTTGTACTTGTACGTCTCCCCCCAGTTTCCCAGAGACTAGGTATTGCTGACTGAGTATCCAGACTGCTCCCTGGGAGTAGTGTTCACACCCTGGACACTCAGTGGTGAAAGTAGACACAAATTTGTATCAAAGTTGCAGGGTGATTTGAACCTGGGTTTCAACAAATTTTGTTTTCATCTTCTTTTACCCAGGGCTCCTGCAAACACTGCCTTTCCCCAAATACCCTGCTGGCTGGTGTTGGGAGTGAATAATGTGTCAAAATGACAGGAAGCACTTCTGGATGAAGGCAGTGTCCTTTTCTACTTTCTGCTCCCTAACATTGTGACCTAAGAGATCATGGGGTCCAAATGTTCTAGCTGTAAGTTAGAGAAAGACTTCCCAGATTTTATGATACTGATTTCTGTCATATAGTATAGTCTAGCATATTTTGGGGAAAAAAAAAAGCTGGGAAGAATTTTTTTTTTTGCAGTTATATTATTAGAAAGATCTCAGAAAAGTTCTGTGTATACATGAGGTTTTAAAAAGTTTGGCATATCTATATCAGTTTTTCATTCTTATTTCCTCATTGCCATAGGACTGAGAAACAAGACCATTGAGAGCTAAGGCAAGAATTAAGAATTAAATCTGCAAGTTAGATGTGGTAATAAACAAGAAATTCCCCTTTAACTTAAAGACTTAGGTTTGATATTAAGTTAAATTCAGTGTGCCTTTCTCTTCGTATCCTAGAAAAATCTATATAAATAGAGCTTTCTTGAAATTAATCAGACATATCCAGAAATGCTTACACTTTAGCAGCAAATAATGCCTGGTCACAATACATCATCCTAGTGTCACAAAAAGAAGCTGACATACAGTATGAACACCGATAAATGAAATGTTTAATGGACAATGGTGGAGCACTGGGTGTTTTGGTGGTGGGAAGACAACAGTGACAACACCTGAGGGAGGAAATCCTATATTATCAAAAGATAACAAGGAGGTAAAACAATTATATTACAATAAAATCATTAAAAAATAAAATATTTAAATCAGTGCATAATTAGATTTTAAAGGTCTTCTCAGTATGTGTGAAGTTAAAGAATTCATTCTATGAATAATACTGTAGATGAAAAATCCACAAATGAAGGGTGACATATATGTCATAAAAGTATATGGATTATTTTACTATGGCTTTTATAGTGTATTTAACATTTACATTTGAGGAATATTTATGTTTCCAGACTTAAATGTTATGGTTTACTTTATTTATTTGTGAGAATATGAGATGCATTGAGTTTAATATTTAAAAAAAAAATCTGGTAATGAGCCATGTGGCTCCCTGTTAATAATCATTTGAATATGATATCACTTAGAACATTTCCAGTAATTTTCATGATTAAGATAGTTTTCAGGTGTCAACGTATTTTCTGTCCTCATTGATTCAGAGGATTATGGGTTTAATCTTAGTTGATAGTTTTAAAACCCATACTTAGAAGATTTCTCTGGAGTAAAACATCTCTTTTCTTTCCTCTCTTTCCCTCTAGTCATTTTAGAGTCTAGAGTGCCCCCTCCTTTCTTTGTGTCTACTCTGCCTCTACCATCTTTCTATCACTATGTCTTTTGTCGTCTTCCATAATAAAACCCATAATATACATTTTGTTCTTAGAGAGAGAGAGATGTTGTCATATGTTCTTTACATTATCCATGTATATAAAAAAATCTGACAATTAGAAGTTCTCATGCATCATTTTAAAAGAATGAGTGGATGAGTTATCACATATATGAATGAAACTTTAAACAGTGGTTATGCCATCAACAGTTACTTCTACTTACATAAATCTGTAACTGGAAAAAAGAACAGGTCCATCTAAGGCTAGATCTAATTTTTTTCACTAACACCCATTGTTTACATTTGAACTACTCTAAAAAAGTCATTAAAACGTTCACAAATTCCAGTTAAATTTGATTTTTATTCATATGTCACTTTAGCAACTTCATTTTTTTATTTTAAAGATTTATTTCTTATGCATGCAAGAACTGGGGTATAAGCCAGAGGTAAGGGTGGGGGTAAGAGGATTCGCCAGAGACAGATTGGGGAGCAGAACAGGCAGATCTACTGATGTATACTGCTGAGGGGAGCAGTGGTGAGACAGGAGGGGTTTGCTGCACCATGTGGGTCAGCTCTCTTTGTGTCCAAGGTAGTAACTTTAAATAATTTTTGGATAAAATAATATAACTGTGTGGTGAGATACAACTAAACTTTCTTGAATTTTACAAGGACTGTGCCCTAGATCCGCAGCACCTTTGATATTTTGTCCAAAGTTTTTACTTCATCCTTTTTTTTTTCACTTTCATTGTATAATCTTTCTTCCTGGTCAGGTCATTGCACAAATGTTCTTTCTGCTTTCAGCCACCAGCTTGTCCCCATATTTACCCATTAATTTGTTATAGAAAGAAAAATGTTCCTTCCCTTTAGTCAAAACAAAATATCCACCTCCATACTGGATGCTAGTTATTCTTATATTACATCATATAATTCTACAACATTCCTTTTTTAAAATATTTTATTTATTTATGCATAAAAACACTGGGGTACAGGTCAGAGGTGTGGAGGGTGAGAAGACCACCACAGAGAGCGGGGAGCAGAACAGGCAGATCAACTGAAATACACTGCCGAGGGGAGCAGCTGGCAAGGCAGGAGAGGTCTGCCGCACCATGTGGGTCCCCACTGGCCGGCAGCAGGGTTTGAACTCGTGCTGTGTGGCTGAGGTCTGCTTCATAGTGCATTGCTTAACACACTGCACCACCAGGGAGGCCCTAGTTCTACAACATTCTAACTGTGAAAGAAACTTTGCTTTTAAAAAATTATTTACTGTATAATGATAAAACTAAACTTGAAAATCAAAATGTGTAAATTTGAAATAAAATGTATTATTCATAGAGATATACATTATATTAGACAACAGCCATATGGGAAGTAAATAATTTGTATGAGTTATGAGTGAAGTTCAAAGAACTAATGAACCAAACTTCAGTCAATTAGTACATTGATTGACTTCAGTATTGCCATTTGATTAAAAGAAATGTAATGAGGATATTTGTTAAGTATTCTGGGAAGAAACCCTGTGATTCTCAAACTGAACTTAAATGAGAACGTATATAGGATATCATGCTATATCTATCCCGAAAGCTTGAGTGAAAAACTGATTGAAAATGGATACTTTTAGGAGATGGAAGATGAGAAAGATAGAAAATCTATACATGGCAGCAAAAAAAAAAGTAATTTAAGCACCATGAGTACCCTACCTTAAGTCATCTATAACCTTACCTTGAGTCATGTTTGTACTAGTCATTTGAAATTGTAAAAGAAGCCACTGATATGGTATTTGGTATGTAATGAATGTTCATTTATACTTGAGATTAATTATTGATTATTTTAGTTAAATCTGATTATTAACCATTACCACTTAATTTTAATTACTGTAATGTTGTTATATTTTAATATGTTATATATTATAATCCTTTTAATCATTTAATAAAGCAATTCCTATTTACTCAGGAATATTTTACTAGATAAAATTAATGGCATGTTTTCAGAATCAAAAAAATAATAAAAGTTGAACTAAGTGGTATAAGAAATTAAAGCAATCTGCATTTTGTAAGGATCAAAATGAAGTTGCAAATTATTTTGCTACAAGTTTATGTTCCCATCTTTGAAAAATCTTACAAAATAATTTTAATATCCTTATTTTGGTCTTTTCTTTGTCTCCAGTGGACTTTTATTATACCTCTCTATATATTTATTTATATTTATATTTCTACTTTATATATTTATATTTCTACTTTATTCTGCTCTTGTTCATTTCATATTATTGATACTATAAGTAAATGAATTTTATTCATTTATGAAATTATTTAACAATATGGAATTAATAGGAGGATAAATGAAAATATGTGATAGTAAGTGGATGGGAAGCTACAGTAAGTTTATATCATTGGATGCTCATAGGTGACAGGATGTTAAGAATATAGCTGCAATATGCACAGTAGAGTGAAGTGTGTAACTAAAATAGACTGTCATTAATTCCTCCTCACAATAACAGTTCATTGAGCAAAACTGTTCATTATTCAAAGAAATTAAACAAGAATGGGTACTCTTTGCAATAGACAGGGATGGGATTGATAAGGTATATCATTGCTTTTTCATTGGAAAAAGAATGACTTTAGGTGGGAATGAAAATAAGTTTTTTTATAATTGGGATCATATCAATTCTGTAAGCTTGAAGATTTAGGTTTACACAGCAATCCTACTATTAGGTGTCTGCCCAGAGAATACAAAACACTAGTTCAAAGGGAAACATGCATGCCCACACTAGATATGGTAACAACCAAAATGCCCCAGAATAGATGACTGGATCAAGGAGATGTGATGTATATGCACAATGTCATACTCCTCTGTGATATAAAAGAAAACTCATGTTATTTGCAGAAGTATGGATAGAAGTGCAAGGGATTATCCTAATGAGAAGCCAGAAAAAAATATAAATGCTGGATGATTTCACTTGTAAATGGAATATAGAGAAACCAAGCAAAGGATTGAACAAAGACAAACTTTAAAACCTTTGAATGCTGACCATTGATCTAAAACATCCATGAGGGAAGAGAAAGGGAGAGAGGGCGGAGAGAATAAATTGGGCTTTTCAATGAGTTATGATGGATGATTATGAATAATTTGGTGTTGGGAGAACTATGATACCACATCTGAGGGGAGAAATTCTTTATTGTGAAAAAAATGAACAATGATATAAAATAACATTAGTTCAATTAAAATGAAAAAAGAAAAAGATTTAGAACTGCAATAGAACTCTTCCTTTTTCTCATTGATTGTTATTATGTTTCTGCAAAATAGATTCCCATAATCTCACATTTATTTTCCTTCTCTCTATCACCATAATATGAAAGGAAAGCAATGTTGGTAATGATAGATGTAAGACTGAAAATCAAGTTTCTGATGAATTTTCAATTTGTTTTAAGGTATTTCCATTGTTTCATTTTAAAGAAGTTAATGTTCCCACAGATGTATAGGTAATAGAAATTATAAAAATCTCAGAAACATGTGTGAATTAGATATATTTCTAAAGAATATGATCAACATAAATTTTACACATACCAGCATAGTTCTTATGCCTATGTAGGTCATTGGCTACTATAACCCTAATTTCCAAAGTAAAGGGAATAAACTGAAAATAAAACAACATAAAAAGTTGTTCATTTTAAGGAACTCAATTGATGTTGCTCATATATGGATGATTTATAAAGAAATGATATTATCCAGATGAGTTGCTTTTTATTTTTATACCAAAAAATATATTTTTACTATAAAAGCCCTTTCATATACGAAATGCTATCACAGAAGCAGCAAGAGAACAGGGCATAGCAGGGAACATGGCAAGGGAGGAAAAGTTTTCAGGTTCCTGAAGAAGAAGATTATTAAACAAAGTAAATATGCAGTGGACGACAAAGTGTAAAGAATGTACAAAACTGGCATTATTTAAAAAATAACAAAATGAAAGTACATTAATAAAAAAGTACATCTAATAAAAGTATGTTAATAAAAAAGTGCATCTAATAAAAGTACATTAAATTTTACTGGAATATCAAAATATCATTACTTTAGCTCAAAATAACTCTGAAGGTAAAGATTTTATATTGAGAAGTAATATTTTATCACATTACAGCTTATTTAAATTATTTATCACCTATGTGCTTCTTTTGTATATAATTTTCCAAATAGATTTATAATTTTACTTTATATGGATCAAAATTATTAGTTAGCTTCTTTGCTCAAGTACACATTATGCATCATATTGAAATTATACTAAATAATAAATAGATAAATGGAAGATTTTAGTAAATTTACACTTGAATGAAAGATGGAAATGAGTTATTAAAATTGAATGAAGCATCTCACATTTTCAAATTAATATTAAACAGTCTATTTTTGGTTGACTATTTACAATATAAAATTAAAATCCTGCTACCTCAGATGTATTAGTAGACAATGTAATGAAGTAATATAAATGACAAAGAAGAGCATAAGAAAAAGTTCCAGTGCAGAAGTGATAAACTATGAAATTAAAACTGCAAGACAATATGATAAAGTCTGATGGGTCCTAGCACTTCTCAGTTATACTTGACCTAAATGTACTTTAGGATTATTTAACATTTTGCTCTCAATGAAGTTAATAGGGTGTAGTAAACACTGCTAACTAATAGTAAAAAAAGAAGAAAAGTAAGTCAAAACGAGAATAGAGAAACAGAAGCACAGCCGGGCAATTGTGCATTAGTCATTGTCAAACAGTGCACAGTAGTGGAAACATGGCTCTCCCTCTGCAAACACTGAATCCAGTGCTTATATCTGGACCTTTTACCTACCCTCCCCTCTCTGATCCCTCCACCACTAGGGTTTGTAGTCTCAGGTAAATCCTCTGAATCTGGCTGGCAAGAAATGAGAATAAACAGAGAAAAATAAGGAGACAAAGGAATTTTTAAAAGACAGGCAAGGAGGTGGTTTTAATTATGATATTCGTGTTTTTCCTGGTCAAGATTTCTTCAAGTTCATTGTGCAAGTATAATAGATGACGTGGTCTCCAGCCACACTGAGGGCATCAGCTGCCCACTTGATGCAGTGGTGGTGCAGTGGATCAGCCACATTATAGCCAGTCAGGCTGTGCGGTGTGTGGGTGACATGCCTACCCCATGAGCTGCAGCACAGACAGCCTGGTCAGACAAAGGAGATGCAGTCACATGAGCAAGCCACTGGGACTGGTCCTGACCTTGGTAACTTAGGAACAGCTGGTTTTGTTGCAACAGAACCTGGGGACTAGGGAGTCTGAGAGATGTATGTGTCTGGGTCACTCCCATTCCTCTTATAAGACAAACTATCACAATTTTGAAACCTGAGTCAAATATCCTTAAACAAGCATTTGCACTTAAAAAAAGAAAGAATAGGGCTTCCCTGGTGGTGCAGTGGGTTAAGCAATGCACTATGAAGCAAACCACAGCCACTGCAGCACAAGTTCGACCCCTGCTGCTGGCCGGGGAGGTGACCCACGTGGCACAGCAGACCTCTCCTACCTGGCCCGCTGCTCCCCTCAGCAGTGTGTTTCAGTCCATCTGCCTGTTCTGCCCCTGCTCTGTCTCTGGTGAATCCTCTCACCTCTTGCAACTCTGACCTGTACCCCAGTTCTTGTATGCATAAATAAATCTTTAAAAAAAAAAAAAGAAGGAATACCTCAAATTTAAAAAATCATCCCAGAATTGGATTAAAAACAAGATGTGAAATGATATTTAATGGAACATAACTGAAAGAAATAGATTTAACAAAAGCAAAAACAAAAGAATTTAAGATTGAACACTAAATTTCAATGTATCCAAAGAAAATAGACGTCATTGAAATTCTAATTAGGATGATGGAGGAAATGAGTAAATAGAGTAACAAAATGACTATTTATTTATTTGTAGAGAGTGGGAAAAAAGAAGACTAGAGAGATAAAATGGCTTAGAGATGGAACAAAAAAAATCAGTACATGTAAACTGGAAGTCTATGAAACATTTAAAAAAAGAATCAAGGAAAAGATAACTTTTAGGTAAAGTATAAGAAAAATTTCTATAAACAGTAAAGGAATTTGAAGATAAAAGTTTGCAATGACCCTCTTGTACCTGGAAAATTTGGACTCAGATGTCTTACCTTAATTCATATGTAAGTAATTTTTGAGAAATAAAGGTAAAGATTGAATTCTGTGGGTGTCAATGTGAAAAGTTTTATTAATTTACAAAGGAGACAAAATCAGGATGCCATAAGAATTTTTACAGCAAAAAGCAAGACTGAACAAGAAACTCAAGGAAATAAAAATATGAGCCAATAATTTAATAACTACTCAAAATAGCCTCATTTAGCTAGTCTCCAGATCAGCCTTTTTAAAAAGCAAGAACACAAGAATTACCGTACTCTGTAATACTTTCAGAAGAGTCTTGGATAAGATCAACTTTATTCAATCAAGAAATAATTGGAAAAGAATAGTAGTAGGATTCTCAATTTTAATCTTGGTACTTATCCATCTGGACTACAGACTACAACTCTTAGCTTTCTAATGCAGAGTTGTGACCCAGTTCGAGCCAGTGAGATATGAATAGAGGTAGTGTCAGCCGATTCCATAATGTATCTTTAAATGATGGGCTGTCGCCTTGTCATTCATATTTTTTTTTCCTTTTTCTCTACAATGTTGATATATTAGCAAGAAAGGGAAAACCCTTTCTTGGATTAGCTGGGCAAAAAGGCCACACAGTGTAGATAATAAGTCAGAAGGAGCCTAAATACCTGACAGTAGAGAATTTTGCTGGTGGGCTACATGAATATGAGTTAAATATATTTCTAACTTTTGAAAAATCACAAATATTTTGCTGTGTCTGATACTGAAATTCAAATTTAAAACCATTTAATAGATTCAGTTCATAAAATGCTTGAAGATGATTTATCACATGTTCAGGATTATCTTAAATGTAAGTAGAAACTTGGAGGGTTTCGGTGAAAGGGGGAACCAGTAGTTAAGTCAGGGATTAGGAGAAGTGGACCAAAATAACATGGAAATCATATTATTTCTTTGGAGATGTCTGGGGGCTACATCTATTGAGCTTATTTACCAAATTGCACAGGTTTTCCTATGTTGCTGCTACAGACAATTTGGTGTAGAGCTTCAAAAGGACATATTTTACTATCAAATCCTTATTTTGGTAATAAATTTTCTTTTTTTTTTTAAAGATTTATTTATTTATGCATACAAGCACTGGGGTACAGGCCAGAGGTGTGGGGGGGTGAGAGGATTCACCACAGAGAGCAGGGAGCAGAA
>JAGFMF010011400.1:668982-744713 GCA_019455555.1 Galemys pyrenaicus
CCCTCCCTGGCCAGCAGCAGGGATCGAACTCGTGCTGCAGTGGCTGTGGTTTGCTTCATAGTGCGTTGCTTAACCCACTGCGCCACCAGGGAGGCCCTCAAGGGCTTTCTTTTTAAGGGGCAAACAGTCTATCTATGGTAACAGCTGGTCTGTGCCGTACCTAATGTGAATTCATCCACTTATACCCAGTCCATGTCAAAGAGAACACCAAGCTGAACTCTTTATCACTTTACTGACCAATTGAATTCAATATACATTACCTTAATACAGCACATAAAATTCATCTCTACTAGTAAATATTTCTATAACATACAAAAAAGGGAGTTCCTGGGCCCTCCCTGGTGGCGCAGTGGGTTGAGCAACGCATTATGAAGCAAACTGCAGCCACTGCAGCACAGAGTTCGATCCTTGCCTCCAGCCAGGACGGGACCCACACGGCATAGCAGACCTCTCCTGCCTCACCCTCTGCTCCCCTCAGCAGTGTGTTTCAGTCAGTCTGCCTGTTCTGCTCCCCACTCTGTCTCTGGTGGATCCTCTCATCTCCCCAGACTCTGGCCTGTACCCCAACTCTTGTATGCATAAATATATAAATCTTTAAGAAAAACAAAAAAGGGAGTTCCCTGGGTATTTCTGATTTTGACAATATGGATTAGTTTCTTTACATGGACTAGAAGAGGAGATATGAATTGAACGGTTAGGATGAGTTTAGGAAGGGTATAGCCATATATCAAAGACCTGAGAGTATCTCCAAACTGTTATATACAGTATTTTTCTGTATCTTAAATATTTTAAAATAATTGATCATGTTGTAATTGCCTGAGATCAGGAACTGGACACCAGATGAAAATTAATCTTACAGAATTTTGGTCAGCCGTCTGTGAATCTAGGACAGAGGAGGCAGCTTTTCTCCCTGCAGTATAAAACTATCTTTCTAAATACAAACAGCTGAGATATAATTAAGCATCATGTTCTTGCTGCCATCAAAGAGGGAAAAATAGATGAGTACTTTTATTAATAAACTACAAGGTACCATATCTGTTACTACAGCCAAAACATAAGCCAAATGATGTTACTCTTTTTTACAGTGTCGACAAATGAAGCTTGCAGGTTTTATAAAAATCTGTTCAAGGTTACTCAGTTAGAGGCTGAGCCAAGACTTTAAATTAGGTTTAAAGGCAACAAAATCAATATTCTTTTCCAGTGCACTCTGAGAATTTTCCACACTATGATGGCTAGATAATCATTTCCACCATGAATATGCTAACCAAACTCAAGTTTGGACAGGAAAGAAAAAAACACAGAAATACAACTAAGTCAACTCATAAACTTATTTTCTAAAGCATAGAAATTTATTTCATTTTGAGACTGTAAGAGTGTGTTATAAAGAAAAACACTGTACTTTATACAGATAGTTCAAAATAAAGTTAAAAAATGATTAGTCTATGATTTACTGAACTTTATATGAAAACTTTGTACATGGAATTCAAAAGGACATTTTTTTTCTCAAGTAATTTAGTTAAATGATTAGAGGCAGATTACAGTAGACTAAACAATGATTTTAAGGTGTGGAGAGGAAGAAAGTTAGCAAGAAATTTGGAGAAGGAATGACTGAGGAATATGGATTAAATGGAGATTTTTAAAAATTGTTAGCGAGGGACTCCCTGGTGGCCTAGGGGTTGACTCTTAGTACTATCACCACTACCACCTGGGTGGTATCCCCCACCAGGGAGGAGACCCATATGGCGCAGCAGACCACTCCTGTCTCGCCCACTGCTTCCCTCAGCAGTGTATTTCAGTAGATCTGCCTGCTCTGCTCCTCACTCTTTCTCTGGTGGATCCTCTCACTCCCCATACCTCTGGCTTATACTTCAGTTCTTCCTCACAAAGATTATTAATTCATCCAACAAATAACTTGAACATTGCTATTTTTCATGTATAATAATATAGAAGTGGCACAAAAGAGTAAAAAATACTTTCAATATGGAGGAGAAAGTCAATATCTTAAAAATAATTTTATTTAGTTTATGGTAAAATAATAATTTATAAAGTACACAAATATGTTAATTATATGCATTTAAAGCTGGGTATATTTTTGTGTATTAATATCACTACTGTTAAGACAATTGAGAACAAGTTAATGAAAGAATAAGGAATTGACTGGACTCACAAATGAGTATAAGGTATATGGGTAGACAAGATCTCATTTGAATATGTAGTACTCAATCTTGATCTTTGCTGGGAAAAGGGTAGTCTTATTTTAAACATAGGGAACTTTCTGTATACCTTTGAAATTGGAAGATAGATTTTGGAACTGTGAGGACTTAGTGTAGGGAATTATCCCACTTGATAAGTTTTGTTGAGATCAAGAAGACTAGAAAAGTATGAGTATTTATTTGTTCTAGCCTTTATCAGAACAGGGTGAACATTGGCAGTTGATCAAAATTACTTAAGCCTAATAAAAGTATGTTAGTTTACACTTTTAAAGGCACTCAGTACATTCAGGTAGACTTTTTTTTTAATTGTATCACTTTTTATTGAGGTCAGCATGGTATATAACACTGTATTTGATTTAGGGGTATAGGTTTACACTATGCTCCTTCCAAATGATTACCACTGAAACACCAATGATCACCTGCCATGTGTTGTGTCTTATATGTAATAACTTCTTTATATGTATAACATTCCCATTAGGTAAATAGTATTACTGTTCCTACAAATGATCCCGACTTTGTGAAGTCCAAAGTGACAAAAATATAAGCAGACTTATCAACACATGTTGCTATAAGATTATAGATTCAAATTTAAATATTTAAATACAGAGATACAATTATATATAGATAAAAGATATTAAATGCTCACTCAAAATGTTAAATGTGAATATCTTCGTATTGCAATGTCACAGAACATGCTTTCATTCTTTAATTTTTGTATAGCTGAGCTCATTTGTATCAACATTAGTATAGACAATTTGAAAGTATTAAGCTATTGAGTAAAAAAAAGAAAATGTAGTAGATAAATATAGTCTCTGGGAGTTGAGGTTTGATTGTAAGGATTATTAACAGTTATTCAAAAAGACGAGCCATGAAATAGAAATAAGGAAAACACCCCAAAATGATAGGGAAAAAAGAAGAATGAGAGGGGATACATAATAATTACTTCATAGTGCTGAAGGGTTTATTTAATATTTTTTTTTGTATAAGCTGCCTCTAGTTTTAAAGATTAATGTTTAAACTGCATAATATAAATTAAAGGAGAATATTAAAAAATGCTAAAATATATTAACATTAACTCTATATAAGAAAACAGGCTATTTTTAAAATTTCTTCTTTTTGCTATGTCATGATAGTCACTAGGCAACCAATCAGCTGGTAAGTCATGTCCATAGTCCTGATTACAGCAAACACAGATTAGAAGTGGAGCTCCTTTATTACATAGAAAAATATTTTCCTTTGCAGTTTAAACAGAGAATGAAGTTCTTACCACACATTGCGAGTCTATCGAAGACAACATATAAAGTAAAATAAACAGAGAAAGTTGACATTAAAAAGTTCAAATAGATGTGGATAAGAATTAAGAATTACACTGAAAGATTTATGCTCTGAATTCAGATTTTAAATTTTTGTTGGAAAATAGGACAAATTTTCCTATATAACAAGTGGTTTGTATTGTTTTAACCTACTTATTAAAATATCTGTAAGAATGAAGTATATTACTATTTTTAGAATGCAATAAGCAAAAGACTACTTTATCTGAAACATTTCAATATTATTTCTAATTTCATTTAGTAATAATAATGTTATATACATGCAAATATTTACACATATTGAAGGCTGATAAAAGATAATCGCTTCTACCAAAGACATATTTAACACTCCTTTTATTTGGTCATATTAAAATAAACTATGTAAACAAATGTTTTGTTTCCAATTTAATTTATTGATCAACAAGAAAAATCTCATAAAGGAGGAAAAAAAGATGGTTTTAATGACAAAAAATTTAAATCAGTTCCTATGGGGTGTTTCATCTTTTAAAACTGTTTATAATAATAATGTTCCATTTCTAGATTAGAAGTTTATTCTTCACATAATGAAACTCTGCTAAATATTGAACAAATGCATCTATTTAATATAATTAAGGTAGCACAGAATTGTTTTTTGATCCCTGAATCCCTGACTTCAGAGTTAGAAAGACCTTACTTCCCTATCCTCTTCTGCAAGCAGTTTATCATGGTCATTTTCCGTATATGTAAAACTTGTGTAAAACAATGAAAGAAATAATATGCATACATAAAATCAGATACAGTGGGAGAGACCTTTATCCACCTTCCCTTTATTTAATGTTTTGAAATAATTCAGTTTTAAAATAATCATTAAATGGTGAGTTTAATTATATACATGAAGTTAAAAATACCTAGTCATGACTTTCACATTGTCAGATTTGAAAGATTGTTCTTGTTGCTTATATATTGTCAATTCAGTCTTTATTTTATAATATCATTTTTCACACTGCTGTTTTGAGTGCATTTTCACAGAAACAGTGAATGTAATCCTTTTCCTTTAATTTTTTCTCTTCATTCTTAAAGGGAAATTCAGAATATCACAAGGTTCAGGCTTACCTTCATTCTCAACAAAATAAAAATTTTGGAAGACAGTAGTTCATATATTGTTGAATAAATGAGGTTGAAACTTGAATTTACTCTGTTATATCACTTAATAGAATCTAAATAAAAGAAAGTAGCCCATTAATTCATCTTTCAATCCTCTCAAAATGTAAAGATTGAGTATGGAGAGCCAAAATTAACAGTTAAAGATTTGTTGAATATTTAATGTAACGATTTCTTAGGCAGTTGTAAAGAATATATGAATACATTTTGCTAATTTTTATTATGATCACTGTAACCAATATGCATTTTCATATCTTTTTCTTTACTATTTGCATTCTTCAATCTCTGAGGATTCTGAAATGAAGTGATATAATGCTACTTTCCAGGACTATTTAAAAACATCAACATTTAAATATGACCTGAGACAACCCTGAAAGTTTACAAAATTTATAACTGTTTTGTTGAATAGGGATTTAACAAATATATAATTCAATTTACTCAGTAGAATCACCAAAATAGCTAGAATAAATTGATTTAATAATGATATTTTTCTTATTTGGTTATGTCTTTAAGAATTTTTTTTGTTGCTTCAAGTTAACTATAGTTAGCAGGAAAAAACATAAGATTGCAGGTAATTTTATTATATATTAGATCAAAATGTACACATTATTTTTTAGAGATTTTTCTAGCTTTATGATTAGTGTGGTTGGGTCAGAAGAAAAGGATGCAGAAGAAGAAATGAAAAGGTAGTAATCAGCAGATATTCAGAAACAGACACATAACAGCTTTAATTTGTCAGAACTTAGTCCCATAAAAAAAGATGAGGAGCTTTTGTTGTTTTGACAAGGTCTTTATTTCTTCTCTAATCTCAAAGAGACCCTTTCAGGATAGAATATTCTTAATTGGCCTTTTTTATTCTTAAGTATTTTTATCACATCATTCCATTTTCTTTCTTTGGTATCTTTGTTGCTATACTTCAGCATCTAGGATGGTACTTGCATACACTATCCTTGCAAAATTTGAAGAAAGGTGAAATCATTTTCTGTCCTTAGTAAACTTTAGGATCCTCCATATATCTATTGGATAAAGTTGAAATTTCTTAAAATTACATATAAAAACATTATTGATCTGATCTTAGACAGCTCATCCAGATTTGTTAGCCATCCCTATCATCTATGAAGATTTGTTTATAGATCTCTACACATACAGATGTGCTTCTCACTTTTACTAATTGTAATGTTTTTGTCAGTTTCATTTAACAGCATAACATATATTCATCCCGTTTAAGAAATCAACAGCGATGTTCAAATACCAGTCACCTTCCTTTTGTTTTTTTTTTTTTTTTTAATCTCATTTATTTCAAGTTCTTGAAAATTTGCACAATCCAGCTCACTTCTTCCTGTATTTCATCCCGATCTGTCAAGGATGGGAGTCTTAATAATTGGGAAGCTGTATGATGCCAGGGGTTAGTACCATGTCAGGGGTGGGCTCCATTGCATTTGCCACCAACAATGTGATCCTTGTTGACATCTGATCAATGAGTGACACAATTCCCAAAGCTCATTATGAAGACTGTCTTTTAACACCACTACTGGTTCCATCTTCTTTAATTTATAATCTAATCCCTCCCCAACCTCTAAGTAGAGAGGAAACAAAACAAAACAAAACAAAAACAAAGATTATGTGAAGCTCGATAAAATGTGTAAGGTTCCCTATGAAGCACAAATGAGTAAGTGGGAAAAGTGAGACAATGAAATAAGGACAAGCATGCCATAAACAATTTGCCACTATGGGAAACAGGAACCCATCCACAATGGAGACACTTTTTAAGAACCTGTCTGGAATACACATCAGATTGGCTCAAACAGAAAGCACTGTCCAGGTAGAAAACTACCAACATCAGTCCTATTGTTTAAGAATTTTTTTCTGGTACATATGTGTGTGAATTTCCTGTATTTATCTTAAGTTTCAGTAGTGGGTAGAGTAAGTTTCCATTGCTAAAAATTATTCAGGAAAGGCTTTCAGGTAAAGTTTGCAGCATGTTGGGGACCTGAGACGATAATTGCTGGTGAATTCAGAGTGGGGAAGCAATATCAGCTATAGCACAAATAGTGTCTGCTATGTTGTCTCAAAGCTTCTCTTCATAAGGTGCGTATTTATAATATCTGTGTTTATATTTTCATGACAGACTGATTAAATTTGAGAGAAAATCAATGTATGACAGTCCTTAGCACATGCTGACAGTGTGATAACTGTCATCAAAATCTTATTGATTCAATTTCCAATTTTTCTTGAATTTGCCTTCCAAAATCTTTCTAGAAATTGATACAATTCCGTTTTTTATTCTGAGTCCTAGAATACTCTCCTGTCTTTCTTATCATTTATCTTGTTTCTCTCTTATTCAATTTCCTCATTACAGCAATGCTAATCTTTCTAAAAGTTCAAATATATCATAACTCTACTGCTTAAAGTTCTGAAAATATAAATTCAAGCTCCTTAAATTCTATATTAATAGCTGATGTTTATTAATTCTGTATATAAGACAAATTCAAAGAATTTTATGTGAGTCATAATTTTAGCAACTGAAAAAAAAGGAAATTCTTTGAAGAAAATATCTGTCTTTTAGGAAGACAAAGTTAGATGGGCTTTGGTACTTTGAAATGTTTGTACTAACAGGTCACACAGACATTAGTAAAAACTGGGTTCCTATAGCATAAGGGACTCATATTTCTCTCAGCCTAACTCCCACCTGTTACTTTAAGACTTTAGCAGTATATCACCTTATGAATTTACTGTCAGTATTCTGAGTGTTGAGTTGACAACACCACACTGACAAATGGGAGTTGTGTAAAGTTGTAGGACACAGGATACTGCTGGAGAGCAAGATCCTGGCCTTTTTATTGAGGAATAATAATACAGCATCAATTATAAAGGGAAAGAGGACAAGAAGAAAAGGGAGGGGTGAAACTAGAAAATGTACTGTCATCTATAGTATCAGGGATTGTGCTTCTGCCCTTTAGACACTCTCTTCTGCTTGATGATTTGGTATTGTTATTGAACTCAAGCCTGGATCTTCAGCCAAGTTTTCAGTTTTATCTGTGTTCCACTGATCAGCTTCTGGAATCCCTTGTCCTACATCAGCCAATGGCCCCCCGATGAGTTCCCAGTCATACTTCTTACCTTTATTTGGGAGTATGTTTATGCATCAGTTATAGGCCCATGGATATTCTAGTTATACCTCATGATGCATCTCCTTTCCTGGGTGATCAAGCTTTCATCTCTTGATTGATTGAGATATAGGAGCCAACAGAGTTGGTCAGGCAGGTCTGACCTTGTATAGAAATGCAGAACCATAGATAACAAAAATGGTGGTCGAACATGCTGGTTGGGATTAGCAGAACCACATCTGAGCATTCTTTAAAGGTGATATACATGGTACATATATGAAACTTATCTATCAGCTTCTCAGGACACAATCACCTCTGTATACACTGATAATGAATTAATGTCCTCAATATTATAAAACATGAATTGTTCCCTAGACGTTAAGTTTGAACCAATGTGTGAGAGAGCAAGCTCTACCCATCTCAGAAAAAGTCACTTTTATTAAGCTGAGGGAAATTGAAATATGCCTACCAATTTTGATGGATTTTGGATTTGACAGACCAAACAGAATCCAGATGATTTTGGCAGTTCTTTTACTCTGTCTCACCAGCAAGATCTCCCTGAGAACATGAGTCTTCCAGTGGGTTACATCCATGATACTATGACAAATCATAAAATTTCATAAAAGATTCCCCACAAACTATATCTCTTATCTTTGTACTCAAATTCCTGTATCCAACTTAGTAAGACTTTCATCACCCAGCTATGGATTACCCATTTTACAGATTTTCTATTACAAGTTTTTACCTTTGACTATTTTCAGTAAATATCTTCTTTTGGTGGGTTCCATGTTAGGTGTTAAAAATCACATACAGTGCTAATTTCATCATTTATCCACTGACCTTTCTTTTATCAATGGTACCCTGGAGCAAGTTCTGTAGTAAACCTGGAGGTAAATTGAAAATAAAATACATTAAGACATAGGTTATTGGACTACAGCTAAAATAACATTCATTCATAGAAATTTAGGGCCAAAGGGATGTTAGTGGGGTTATGTGTTCTAAAACAAAAATCCTCTCCATGACCTTCTACAATGGAATATTGCAGGATTTCTATTTGAAGCATATCTTTTTTATTCCAGAGTAAAGTGAGGCAATTTCAAAAAGTAACAATTTATAAACAATTTCAAACTTTAAGAGAGCTTGACTTCTAAAAGACATAATTCCAGTTTTCAATGTTCTGTGACACCTCTGGTAGATAAGTAGGAAATACAACTTTGTAGGTTTCTGTGAACAGCTTTTAATGAAAAGGTTAAGCCATTGTTCAACTATGACTCTAAATCTTCTCAAAATGAACACAGTCTCCTGGTCTGCTCTTCACAGTCTTGTACCTTAAAAAAAATACATGACCTTGGGCCTCCCTAGTGGGACATGGGTTAAAGTCTCAGTGCTATCAAGTTATTGCTAGCCATAGCTAGACTAGTTTGATCCCCGCCAGGAAGCTAACCCACATGGTGCAGCAGACCTCTCGTGTCTTGCCAGTTGCTCCCCTCAGCAGTGTATTTTAGTAGATTTGCCTCTTCTGCTCCCCACTCTGTCTCTAATGGATTCTCTCACCTCCTGTGACTCTGGCCTGTACCTCAGCTCTTGTATGCATAAATAAATAAATCTTTAAAAAAGAAAATACATGACCTTTCCTGATCTGCCATATCAGCATAGAGTGATATATCTTCCACATATAGTATTATGACTTGTAAGAAAAATATGTATTTATAATAGACTTAATGTAACTAAATCAGCTTAGTCTCATAAAATAAAAATTTCATTCCTTTTAGCTTTAAGCAAACGATGGTACCTCCTTCATTGCAAAGTGGGATTGTTACACTACCTAACTAGGGTCCTTATGAAGATTTAAACAAATGTGAAACGCTTGGTACTTGGTAGGAAACGCAGTAAGTCACTCTGTAGCTGAGCTTGAAGCCATTAGCTAAACATGAAGAAAATTATTACTGTCTTATAAATTAGGACATTTGGATCTTGATATGCTTGCTTTAACTTAAGCACTAGGATATTTGAGTCCTTAAGAAGAAATGATATTATTTATATGAATATCACTCAGCAACATCTTAATTTCATCTTTGACTCTTGTGAAATGACTAGTATTGCTACATCTGTTCCCTAATCTTTATGGTAATCCTCTTCTAAATCTTGCTCCCCAGATGATCTTGCTTCATTATTTCCTAAAGGTACATCTCACATTTAACCATCTCTTAACTCATCATTAAATCTCCCACATTTCACCCTAGTTTGGCATATATATGGAAGCTATATGATGGATGGAGGAATGAGGCTTGATTCAAGGACAGAATAAAATTTAAGTTATGTAGAGCATAGAGTTTTGGTTATGGGCTTAAGTTTAAATAAAAGTAAGGTAGAGAACAGGGGTGGGAGAGTAAGGAGTGGAATGTGGTGGAGGACTGTGGGTACTTTGGTGGTGGGAAAACTCTAGTGACTGCAGGTGAAGGGAGAAACCCAATATTGTGAAAAAATAAACAAGAATGTTTAAAAATTTTTAAAAATATATATATAAACGCAAAGCTAAAACCAAAAAAAAAACACTGTTAGACATGCCAGTTTTGACATATTAAATCTATTATATTATAATAAATATTTCATAAATCCATCTTTAAAAGGTTGTGTTGTTAGAAACTATTGGTATTAAGGCTAGTAGGTAGTGATAATGAATCATCCTTTATCATTATTTTTTCCTCCCTTTTTGCAGCCAATAAATCATGCTTGTCAGTGTCACTTAATGGAATAAACACTAATTAACTCAAGATCTTTGGGATCCTTTACCTGAGCTATCTTGAGATTCCCCAAATTGATCTATATATTTCGAATTTATGTGGAGAGAAACACCACCACATCTTTCAAATGGCAATTCCATATCGAAGAGGGCATATATTGCAAAGACGTGATTCTCTCTATATACAAAATGAACACATGTGGACTTTAATATCTGACTGATGCCTGATTCATGACTGAATTTCAGTGTGTTGTGTATAGCATGGTAATTCCATTCTGATTAGTAAATTAGTGAGGCAGACGTGGTGTCTCAAGAAATTTTGCTTAAAAATCAGAGAAAGGTATTCAAACATAGGTTCTGCAGCTTGTTAGCTGTGCTTGGATAGGTACTTATTCCTCAGTGTTTTAATTTCATTCAGTCCAAATGGATAGCAATATGGTTTACCAAAGTTTCTAAAAATTGACTTAAGAAATAAGTGAAAGGTCTATGATATAGTTGATACTAGTTAGAAAGTTTTCTTCAAATGGCTGGAACTAATTTATTAATAATAATTCTTTTTATAGATATATTGAACTAGGATTCATTGGAATGTTTTAAGAACTGGAATGTTATAATTCTTATAATAATGACACCTTAATAGCTACTTTTGTTAGAGTGCTTTATTGTATACCTATATTTCATTTGATTCAGAAACAAAATATGTATGGTTGAATAATAAAGTAAAACAATAATATTGTTTTACAAATACAAAAATTACATTCTTGAAGTCACACATAAAGACAATGTAAGGACAAAAAGCTCAGCATTTTTGCCCTCAAATATCAATATTTCCACCAGAGTATGCTATATTTTGAAATATCTTTTTATTTTCAGGAAATACTTCCTAGGAAGAATGATTCTTTCACTATAGATAGACAGCAAAACAGTAAGTAAAATGTCTAAACATTAACAAGAAGCTTCTGTTGGTTATAAACTATGAATATCAGTATAACTAAAGATAATCCTTCTCTTCTTAGTTATTTTATAAATATTGTTTTAAAATATTGTTTATTATTTTAAAATATTGTTATAGTTTCCCAGTTCTGCATTCTGAAATGAATCTATTACATAGACAACTGAATAATTTTGAATTACTTTCTAATAAATGAAACAATATTCATGCATGAATTGTTATTTACTTTACAAGTCAACTTTTTATGTTCCTATAGTACACAAGACGGTAATTGTCAATCGAGTTTATAACATGAAATGGGTGAAGTGATTTCAAGTGAGACATTTAATTTGTAGGACAAAAATTGAAATGTGGATATATGTTGAATACCTCTACCATAAAATAATCAACTCAAGTGTATATAATCAACCAGATCTTGGTTCTCATGTACTATACTATATATATTAGAATAAAGTGGAAAGAATACTGCTTTACACACTTTGAAACAAAATTATATCTTTAACACAAAAAGTGAGTACTAAATATTTTCTGAACTTCCTTATCCTCAGGAGAGGTTATATAACAACTTGATGGCATATCTATTTTGGGACTTGTAAATCTTTATACACATTATATTTTATATCTAGCTTTATTATTGAAAGCACAAATTAAATAACTGTCAAAAGTTTAATCATTATACAACCTGACAGTGGCCAACGAAAATCCTTGTAGTAGCTTAAAAAGCAAGAACATAGGCACAATAATATGCATGAAACAGTTTTTTTGTTTGTTTTTAGTATATCAAAGCCATACGCAAGAACATGAGAAAGTTAATATTGTACATGTTTATTTATATATACATCATATCATTTATAATGAGCAGATTCATATTTATGGTTGTTATTTGTGCTGGATATCACAATGATTCAACTTCATTTAAGGCCATCTTAATAACCAAAATGTATTAAAAGTTAATAAACATATTTGCCTGGATTAATTCGAAAAAATATTTATCACATGTCATTTTTAGAGTTTCTAAAATAAATGTGGTCAGGGGACCATTTTAGCTCTGAGAAAATGAGTGAAAATTCTTCCCTGGAGCAATGCATCATTTCAAGAAAGTTAAAATTAATATTTATTGAGTATAGCTCATGTACCAGACATTGTACTATATGATTTGCTTGCATTTTTTTCCATTTAGTTCTTACCGAGCCTCTAAAGTATAAATAGAATGCTTATTGTCAGTTATTTATGACTTGTAAATAGCTTGATTTAAATTTGCTCAGCTTTCTTTCTTTGCTTTGACTTATTCATAGAGAGAGGGATAATAGTGACTGATGATTTTATAGATTAGATTGTGACTTTTTTTTAATTCCATGAAGATAGAGCATGGGTGAAAAGTGCTTATCTGTGGCAACCAAGGGCACACTGCTCTTTATCTTAGGGGATTTTACATTGCATGGCTACTTTTGATTTTTGCTCTCATATTAGCATAGGCTAATGGCAAGTACTGGCATAAAATCTTACAGGATAAAGATTGCCAAGGCAGCAATTATATTCTACTAAGGCTGAATGTCTGAAAGAAACTATTCAGATTCTAGTTTCCATTAACTCCATTTCCTCTGTTGCCCTTTAATCACTTTACATGTACTCCATTGTTCCTTTTTGGTTCTTAAACTAGTACATAGTAAAATAAATTATTTCATTTATAATATTTTCAAAATTCAAAACTATGTTTTCTGTTAAGTCACCAAATGATAAGTAAGGAGGTGGGTCATGGTACCCCAGGAGTAGGAGATATAATATATCGTGCAAAAACTGTACTCCAAAACTGAGGGAAAGATGGTGTCAGAGGAAGTTCCTTATTCCTCTCCTGAGGGGATAATCTAAGATGGTCCAATGCGGCAATAGACTTAGAGGACTCTGTGACTTGGGGTAAAACTGGAGTACTTCCTGCACATCAGAGTCCGTGCTGACCATCACAGAAGGGGACTGAGTAAATTTAACTCTATACAATAAAGGTAGAGGGAGGGAAGCACCTGAAGACTGAAGCTGGGGTAGGGGCTGGCAGTACAAACTTGCATCCTGTGTTTAACTGGTGGCCATAGGCAAGACAGAGCTGAGGTATATTCACGATTATGATAAATATGTGCAGAGTTGTTGGAGTGAGCTAGGCAGGCACAGTATCCAATGGAAAAAAAAAAAGGTGTTTCTCCCTCACACACTGTGGGACTTGGTCCTGTGATTGGTACTAAATAACCAGTCTGCACACTGTAGAGAGACAGGACTGGAAATCAAGAATGGTGACTATCAGTCACTAATGTGAGCCACTTTCATCTGTGACTGAATCCTTCCATGACCCTTCTCAATCTCCTTAGTTAGAAACTGCTGATAACTTCAAACACATATTATGAGGCCAACATTAACCTGATACAAAAACCAGACAGAGACACCACAAATATAGTAAACTATAGACCAATTTCCCTGATGAAAATAGAGGCAAAATCCTCGACAAAATCCTAACAATCCAAACTCAACAATATTTTAAAATGATCATACAATAAGATCTTGGGACTTAGTTCAGTGATAGAGGGAAAATTAATATAATTCACCATGTCACCAAAAGAAAAAGTAAAGGTCATGTGATCATATCAACAGATCCTGAGACAGCATTTGGTAAGATTCAGCATCTATTTATGGTAAACAACTTCAAATAATGGTGATAGATGGGACTATCTCAATATGATAATATAATAAAGGCTATTTATACAAAACCTTAGCTAATATCATTGTCAATGGTGAAAAACTTACATCTTTTTCACAAATATCATTGTACATGCTAGTAGTACAGGCTTCACCAATAATATTCAACATGATATTCAAAATTTTAGCTGGAGCAATTAGGTAAGAGAAAAATATAAAAGAAATATAAATAGGGAAAGAAATAAAACTATAATTTATTGTAATGATAAGGTAATATACACAGAAAATCCTACAGATTCCACTAAAAAAATGGAAATAATAAATCTGTTCAGCAAAGTGGCAGGTTACAAAATCATTAGGCAAAAATAAGTTATGCTCCCACATGTGAACAGAATTATTACTGAAATAAATCATAAAGCAATCCTATTTATAAATACATCACAAAAAATGAAATACCTGTGAGTAAACATAACAAAGGTCCAAAAAGGACCTATACAATGAAAATTATAAGACATTGTTAAAGAAATAGAGGACACAAAGACATAGAAACATTCCCTCTCATAGATTAGATGTAAAAATGACTATCTTCATCAAAGAAATATACAGATTCTACGAATCCTCTATCAAAGCTTAAGTGATAGTCTTCAAGAAATAAAACAAATTTTACTGAAATTTACATGGAACCATAAACGAACCCAAAAAACCCTAAGCAGTGTTGACAAACAAAAAGAGGAAGCATGGTGGTATCACACTCCCAGGCTCCAAAGTATGCTCTGAAGCTATTCTAATAAAAAAAGGATAGTACTGTGACAAAAATAGGCACACAGATCAATGCAATAGAATTGAGAGCCTAGAAATAAACCCACACCTCAATAGACAGTTAGTCTATGACAGAGGTGTCAAGAATATATATTGGAGAAACATACCTCTTTAAGATACAGTGTTTAGAAAATTCACCACATAGAAAAAAAATGAATCTAAATCATTATCTCACACTGTACAAAAAATTTAACTCAAACTGGATAAAAGACTTGGACATAAGACCTTAAACCATAAAAAAAAAGAAGAAAACTTAGGCCAAACACCCCAGGACTTAAGCTTCATTGATGTCTTTGTGGATTTGTCTCAAATAGCAAGAGAAACACAAGAAAATGTAATGTAAACCTCAAACTAGGAAATTTCCACACAATAAAAGAAACTATCACCAGGAAAAAAAAGACAGCCTACTGAATGGGAGAAAATATTTATATACCATATATCTGACAATGGACTGATCCAAAATCCTAAATAAACCCATATAGCTCAACAAAAGGAAAACAAATAACCCTTCCCCCACAAAACTGACATAGGAGATAGGCATGTTTCCAAATAAGAAATAAAGATATCCAAAAGCATATGATGAAATGTTCATCATCATTTATCATCAGTACGAATCAAAACCACAGGGAGTTACCACCTCACACCCTTGAGAAAGGCCCATATCAAAAAGTCTAGAATCAACAAGTGATGGTAAGAATGTAAAGAAATAGGAGTCCTCCTACGCTGTTTTGGAGAAAGTATACTGGTCTAGAACCTATGGAAAACAGCATGGAAATATCAAAATATTAAGAAATTGATCTAACATATGATTCAACATTTCCACTGTTGGTTTCTACTGGAAGAATAGAAAAACACTAATACAAAGGAAAATATGCACTTCTATGTTCATCACAACACTATTTATAATAACCAAACCTAATGCCAAAAGATGCCAAAGATGGATGAGTGGATTAGGAAGATGTGTTACATGTAGACAATGGAACACTATTCATGTATGAAAATGCATAAACTCTTGCTAGTTGTAACAACCTGGATGGGACTGGTGGGGATTATGGTAAATCAAATAAATCAGAAGAACAAAGATAAATATTGGATATCATATATATTGAATTTAGAGAAACAAAACAAAGGGTCAGATAAACGAAACCAATTACAAACCCTAGCATTCTAACTCTAGAGTTCTGAGGATACTAGAGGGGGAGGGAGAAGCTGCAGAGTAAAGTGGGGAGAAGGGTAAAATAGTCTATGGTGGAGGAATTTCAGCATTTTAGTGGGAGGTGTAGTATGGTAACATACAACTGAGTGGTGTGACCCTGTATCTCTAAATTATAAACAATGTTGTAAACCAATGATTCCTCAAGAAAAAGTTACAGAAAAAATAAAAAGATAAACAAAAGTGAAAAATAAATAAAAAACTGTAAATGAATAAAGAGCAAATTAGATAATGGAAATATTAAATTAATGTTTAAAAAGAGTAAGATCACACAGAGCTGATGACCAAATACCAAATACATTGTATGATAGTTGGAACAAATGTAGCAGTAATTAAATTAAATGTAATACACTCTTTTTCTGAGCTCTCTCTGGTATTCTCTCTCACATCATCTCATGTCCTCACCTCTCTGTAGTCATGCTGCACATTGTCCATCTCTGAGTGACACTGGCCTTATATCCCTGGCCTCTAGGCTTAAGTGTGCACTCATACACATTCATACACACCCATATTCCAAGTGTCCACAATCAGGCACACATGCCCCACGACCACACTCCCAAGTGCCTTCTGCATTAACATGATCAAAGCCACAAGTAATAGCTTCCGAGGTTAGTGAAGTAAAAGCTTGATTAATTCATTTACCCTACAACTATGAACTACCCACCTTACCAAATTCAAGTTGTTGGAAAGAGTTTCAATTAAATGCTTGAACAAGTAAACAGCAATATAAATAATTGAGTTAATCTAGTTGTGTTAGATTTAAAAAAAAAGGTCACAGAATCTCTCCACTCTGTACTGTCAAGTTGGTAAAGTTGATAATTGTATTTCCTCTTATTAAGAAGTGAGACTGTTTTCCTGCACCTTGAATTTGTCCTTGAGAGACATTTCAGGCAATGGGACATTAACAAACAATGTAAAAGAGCCTTGAAAATCTGTCCTGAGGTTTTCTTTCTTCTTGGGAGCCCTGAACACTTCTGAATGAGCAAGCCTGGGCTATGTAGCCAGTAGCCAATGGCCCAGTAAGATTGATTTGCCCTTAAAGGGCGATCATAAGCCCTTCACTAAACTGCAAGCTGACTAGAGTGAGCTCTGCTGACCCAGAGTTTAATGGCCTACTTAGCCCAACCAATTTTCTAGCCCAAAGAATGATTAACTAATAAATAAACATTTGAATTAAAACCACTAACTTCAAATAATTTATTGTGATCCTACAGCTAACAAAGAGTAATTAATAATACTTCCTATAAAAATATTCAGATCATTATAATGAGGGAAAGTGAAGAAAATCTAGTTGAATTTTTGAAGTCAAAATTATTTCCAAGCTGAAATATTTTTCCGAGTAGACCTCAGGTTTAGTTTATTTTTTAAAAGTCATTTTGAACCTCCTGAATAATTATAAATCTCTGCATCTAATTTATTTCATCTTTCAAATAAAGAGGTTGAAATAGAATGAATATCATCTTTAATACCCCATGGCAATTTTATGACAGTAGATTCACCATAGATGTTGATTTTTATGATGAACTTCTAAGTCACAGTCCATAAATGAGAATGTACTAAGAAGGGGGCTATGTTTCTGTCTCTCAGCTATCTAGTTAGAAAATAATAGAATTGCCAAAACTTTAGATCAGAACAATTTCACATTACTTCTACCCTTCTGCATGTAAAATAAAACTAACTCAATAATTTTATCAGGTTGCAATTCTAAATTTTTGGAATTCTAACCTTATTAAGATATGATAAGGGCAAGAGAAAAAAAATGGGAAAACAGAAATTAGGAAGATAACAAATACTTCCCAATGTTTACAGAAAATTTTGTTGTGCTAATTAGCCTCATGCACAAAGCATTTCTATTGATTGCCTGTAATAGGATCACCAGGGTGCTGTTAGAGATGTAGGTATCTAGCTTCTTTAATTTTCTAAATTGGTATCTATGTGTTTTCAAAATTACCATAGTGCTTATGAACTTTTAGTGCACCTTTAAATCAATTCTTGGGGTCTTAAAACGAAAACACAGACATTATTACTAATTGTAATAAGTGACTTTATATTTTATAAAGAAATACAGTGGTGAAAAATTTATACTCTGGATATTGCTTCACAGAATTTTTTATTGGTTTCATTAATTTATAAGTTCTGTTCTCATAGAATGTTCTTAATAGATAATTTTCATTGAGTTATCGAATTGATGAATCACATAGATCTATTTTCTTTCAAATGCACAAGATAACATTATTTTTAATTCTAATTCTTAACTTGAAATAATTTTGTGATAGCATCCAACTATTATGTAAAATATGATAAATATGAAAATATGTGAAATATGTATATAGCTATAGGTTAATGAAAATTATCAGGTTTGTCCGCCCCTGGTCGTTAGTGACAAGGATAGACACCTGTGGTCCTGCATGCATGCCTAATGGCAGGACCTGAGGTAAGGTGTGGTCATGCATAGGTTGGCACAACCTCTGCCAAAAGGCTGGGATATAAAGGTAGTGTCATGAGAATGCCAGCAAGCATAGAAGCAGCGTAATGTAAAAGCAGCAGTAGAGAGCCCAGCGAGAATGAAGATTCACCAGGGGCTAAGAGGCCTTCTAACCTCCTGCCTTCTCACCCCACTTCTCCCTTCTGGCCATATACTTGGTTACCTCTGATGTAGAGAGATCAATAAAAGCCTGACAAAGCCACAGAGGGCTCCAGGACTACTCCTTTATCTCTCTGCCTGAATCATAGAGAACCTGCCCAGTGTCCTCCTGCCGCCAAAATACCACATACTTTTAAAGAAAAAAAAAAAAATCTTCAGCGATGCTTGTTAAAGCATAATAAAAATTTTCATTCAATGGGAACCATTAAAACAAGTATAGGAAACAATGAAAGGAGGTCTTGCAGTGGGAAGCAAGAATGGACCTAATTCCAAGTACAACATTGGTAAATTGGAATTTATATCCCTGAAGAAGAGGGGGTGTCAGTAGATAAAAAATTACTAAGCAGAAACAAGGGTGTTCTTTTAAAACTGACCTAACAGTTCAGTTAGGTTCTGATTAGATGCAGGATGATAGGATGTTGTGACTGTGTGTTGCTGGTTAAATTGGTCTAGCAGGGTTCTTGCTAAAACTAAATTTTATAAGAAAGTTCAGGACTAAAGTTTGGTTCAATGTCATACTTCATATATGCATATGAAATATATGGAATGTTAAATTTGGTTTCATCTGGTTTTCACTAAATGAGTCAGTACAGTGAACTAAAAGATGATATGCCAGTTTTATTGAATGATTAAGATTGCTGAAACTGTCATCTCTCCTCCCTGACCACCTATGACCTATGCAGGTATCTCTTTTCCATTCTTTTTCTAATAAGTCTGTCCTTTTAAAAATGTAAAAACAATTACTAAAACTTTAAGAAATTTTAAGAAATTAAGAATAAGAATTCATAATGGGGGGACAATTAAATTGTTTCTCTAGTGAAAGATGGGATAATTTTCTCCCACTTTACACTGAAGGTTCAGCATCTCCACTAAATATATACTCAGTGGGAGAAAATAATGAATAAGGTTAATGCTAATTAGATATAATCACTTTACATAGAAATTTTAAGATGTCACATAACTTTATACATTGATTTAATTATACTGTTTACAAGTTGTTAGACTCTCACATCATGCTTAAAAATTGAGGCATAATTGCTCTTTTTGAAAGGAATAGATGTCCTTTTATACTAGGTGAAATTATTTTAATAATTCTATCTTGGTCTTAGAGTTGTAAGCTGCTTAAGATGAAGAAAACATCATAGGGAACAACTGCTTATTTACAAAAATGTGTAACAGGCCAGCTCTTAATTAAATAGCACCAAAGAAATATAAGATAACAAACTGAAAATCATATTTCATATGCAATTAAAAAAATCATAATTTTGGCAGGAGCTCTTAAGAAAATTAATACTAAATTATATTAGTGTGTTCATTACTATACTTTTAAAAACATCTGTCACTACAAATGAATTTGATCTCAACTACATAAAGTTCTTAATTTTTACTATATTACTTTTTACAGGTGTCATATAATTTAGCAAATCTTATACATTTTTTGCCATGGTGTTCTATTAGCCAACAACTATTAACACATATGAAGAATCTATGTAATTGAAAAACATATGTTTAGATCTCTAATTCTTATTTATTTATATGAGTCATTCTTCAAGAGAAACTGCATGCACATTATGAGTGGGAAAGGTGATTAAAGATATGCCATTAAAATGGACAAAATTGCCTCTTATTAACAATTTAGTGTGATTTTTCAAAATTTTACTATAAAAGAAAGAGGGTCAGTGAAACAAATGAATGATGTATGTGATAAAAGTTGAGTTTAAAATTCATCATCCTTAGTTTCCTTGAATTTTCAAACATAAATTTCAGTTAAATCAATGTAGTTTGGGTTCTCAATACCATCTAAATAATAAATGAGTTGTGAAGTCTTCTGTATTCTGTAACCTAGAGGTTTTAAATGTTCAATGTTTCCTCTATTGTATATTATAGAATTGATTGTATTTAAAACTTATAAAAATTTAGCCATTATTTCAAAAACTCAACCAAGATATTCATTGGAGTTAAAAAAATATATCATTTAATGCTGTCTAATGACAGTTCCCTAAGTGTCTGTTAACATGGAACTTAGCTTATTCCACATACAGATTAAGAAAATATGGTTTGGTGGCACAAGGGGTTAAGTCTCAGCACTATGAAGCTATTAACAGCCACTGCAGTGTAAGTTTGATCACCAGAAAGGGAACTGACCCACATGGCACAGCAGACCTCTCTTGTTTAATTTACCACTGCCCTCAGCAGTGTATTTCAGTCAATTTGCCTGTTCTGCTCCCCACTCTGTCTCTGGTGGAATCCTCTCATCCCCACACATCTGACCTATACCCCAGCTCTTGGAAGCACAAATAAACAAACAAACAAACAAATAAATAAAAACCTTAAAACAAGAAAATATGGTTTAAAAGCTATATGGAATTCTATATTTGTGAATCATTTGCAGTATTATAAACTAATACTACTTTAATTAAAAAATAACTATGTGTCTTCATTAAGGTCTTTCCCATACTAAATGGTATATTAGATTTTGCTAGGACATGCCACAAAATAAAATACCTACCATTCTTAGTGGTTTAGAATATCAAATAGTGGTTTTTCCATGCCACCTTTGTCTGCTGTGAGTTAGTTTTGAGATGGTCTCTAGTTTCAGGTCTGAACATTGTGTTCACATTTTCACATTGACTGTTCACATTCACCCCAAAATGGACTTTTCTGGGGACAAGTTCTCATGGCACAAGGCACAATGCCTCTGAAATTTCTGTTTGGATGTAGCATACATCCCATTTACTCACCTTGTGCTGGCTAAAGCAAGACAACGCAAAAGCTGAGGGAATTAATGGGGGCAGGGTTGTATAATCTGCCTAGAGAAAGAAGCGTGAGTAATTAAAGACAAAAATACAACATACTGTTCAGAGTTTCACAAACATGTTTTCATAAACATTATTTTCTCCCTTTTTATATCCTCATTATCAGCTCAGTTTTCTGTGAAATATGCAAAAAAAGATTTGAAAATCCTAGGGGAGAATTTGATCTAGTTTACAAATAAGCTTCTTTACAGGAATTATCTAAGAAAAATTAAAAGGTAGGCCCATGCAACATCCAGTGTTAGTAAAGTATAGATTCCCTAGGAACGTAGAGAAAGAAAATTAGTTTGTTTGCAGATGAAAAAATGCTAAATTTAGGAGCTGCTTTTGAATGAATGACTCCTTAAAAAGTGATATATTTTAATTTACAGAAAATAAATGAGGGGATTTTAGATGCAAAAAAGAGCATGGATGTAACTGAAATGACCTTGATGATTGTGGCCATATATATGGAGATCTACTTGACTCATAGTTTATGTTGCATAATTAGTAAATGTGATTGAATAGGTAAGATAAAACTGGTTTATTGCAGAACCTTCAAATACAGAAGGGAATTTATAAGCAAAACAAGTATCCTTTCCAAAAGTATAGCCTAAATTTTGAGATTACTTAAAATAGCACAAAATATCATGATGGTTATATTTCAAAGAATTTTAGCATTAATATTTTTGAGGAACTCTCTACATATTAAAGAGTTTCCAAAACCATAAAACTAAAACAAAAATATTTTCTTATTCAAGATCATTTCATCATAATGTTATTTTTGTTTTTAATTTTCATTATTATTATTATCCTTACATCATAATTTTTTGATGGTATTTAATTTATCTCCTCAGGTCATGCCCTCATAGGTCTCCCATCACCAAAGCACCCTCCATCTCCATATTCTGTTGTGCTCTTTCCTCCCCTGTTTTGACCCTTCCCTCTTTCCTTCCTTTCCTGTATGACTCAGATCTGTGGTCAGCTTGTAAGTTTTGTCTTTTCCTAACACTGCTTGGTTTCTCTATTTCCACATATAAGTGAAACCATCTGACATTTAGCTTTCTACTTCTGACTTATTCTCCTTAGCACAATCCTTTCCAGCTCCTTCCACGTTTTCGCAAATGGCATGAGTTTATCTTTTTGACCACTGAATAGTATTCCATTGTGTATATACAACTTAAATGCCCCAAACTGATGAATGGATTGAAAGATGTGTTATATAGAAAACAAAAGTATTTTAAGAATGAGCTGGTAGTTTTCAATTACAAATATTTTTATATAGAGTAAAGCATTATATATTTAAAAATCTAAATATTTACCATAGTTCTTGTTGATAGACACTTACCTATGTTCACAAACCATGTGTATCACATTATGAAAAATTTCTACCTCTGAGTATAGTAAATACAAAATTTATAACCTGTATTCAAGTCTAAATAAAGTTTTAAGATTCTTTTGAATATTAATAAATATATGGAAATAATTCTCTGACAGCACAACTAAACCCTTAGAGGATACAATGTACTAATTTGTTTTAATTCATTATGTAGTAAAAGCATTTATAATATATTACATATAATGTAATGTAATTAATATAATATAGTTTATATAATTTGTAACAGTGATGTATAGTCATGTTATATAATTTATATGAATGTATATTTTTACTTTAGTATCTAGATGCTTATTTCTGGCTTAATCTTAGTTTTGTATTTGAAGTCAAGCTTAGTAGAAACACAATTTATAACATCACATAAACTCCCTGAATTGTAGAATACAGGGGCCTTGTATTCATTTTACCTGGCGTGATATCAGAAGTACATAACTAGCAAATTAATTCAGTAATAGATTATTATACATAAAGACCTCAGCATGAGCTGATGTAGATCTTAATTATAGATATTGATGGTTACATTCATAATGATTTATAGATATGAATATTTTATATATTAACAATTTAATACATTTACCTATATTTCTTTGTTTTGTCAACTGACAGACACAATAATAATGACATCCCAGTAGTAGTGAGCACACCTGGCACATACTGTTTGCCAATGAAAACTGAAGAGCCTTATAGAAATAATCTAGGCCTGGGAGGGAATGTGAAAGATAAACTAGGGACATGTAAAGCTAGAGAATAAGAACTAATCAAAGATAGATAGATAGATAGATAGATAGATAGATAGATAGATAGATAGATAGATAGATAGATAGAGCAAAGGGATAAAACACACCCAATTCAATAATGGGTATATCGGAGGGACACACAAACCCAATGGGTAAATCTTAAATTATTTGTAAAGCAAAATAAATATCATGATATTGGATTATAACCCAAAATAAAAAACAATATCCATATTGTATACAAATATACATGTATAATTGAATAAATGATTTTATGGGGGAAAGGGGACAATTATTTAATGGCAAATAAAATCATACAATTTATATAGTAGTCTGCCTGCAAGAAGGAGAAGCATAATTATGATGTCTTATGTTCAGCCCAACTTCTTCCAAATAGACACATGACACACAGCCCAGTCAAGTGACCAAGGTTACTTCAAAAGTGTTAAATCATGTTGATACCCCAGATATAATACCATAAACTGGACACTTTATTTCTGAGGTCCTCTTTCTAAAAAGCACATAAATATATAACTCCTTTTAATCATTAGCACAATAGATAAATACCAATTTGGGATGATCTAAAATGCTCTTCAATTCTGCTTTATTATTTTTATACTGATGGATGCCATATTGGTGTGGTGGTAAAATGTGAGGGGTGAGAAATATTCTATAGAATTATGATTGTTATGTCAGTTTTTAATGGGTTTGTGTTTCTCAGTTGTGATTTTCACAGGGGATTCTCCAGTGTACACCTATTTTTGCTTTTCTCCTTTAAGAGTGCCAATTAGGTTAGAACGAGTAGGGGATATAGGTTTTTCCTCCCTCATGTAGCAAAGACTACATTAAAATTTATTCCCTTTAACTTAGGTCTTTTATGGTGAGTTCTTTGGAATTTGTTTTAATTTTACACTGATTGGTATTCACCTCCTGCACTGGAGTGAGTTCTTTCCCAGATCTAGGGTGATTTGAGTGAGAGACTTGTGGATAAAACCCAGGAGAGTGAGAAATTCTCTAAAACCACGATACCCAGGGTTTTCTCACTTTCATGCTGGTCCTTCAGCACTTAGTTTTTAGCAATTCATTAAAATTACAACTCAGCTGGGGTTTTTGTTGTCGTTGTTTGTTTCACTTTAGAGCCCTAAAAACATATGCTCCCGGTAAACTACTCTTAATTGTGATCTGTATTTGCCTATCTGTTCATACTTCAGAGGTGATTTGCTCTTGCAAGCCCAGTTTATTAATGCATCTAAGTAATGTTGATTTTCAGTTTGTTTATCCTTTATGGTAAAGACGGATGTTGTCAACATGACTGGGTGGTGGGTGCACTTTGGTGGCCATACCTGAGGGGGGAACCCTACATTTCCAAAATACCAACAATAATGTGTGCTCAATGTTACCTCAAAAAGAAAGGAAATTTAGGTAGAAATTCCAAAAGGAAAAACAATACTCTGTTTACTTGTCAGTGGTGAAACAAAAATCCTATCATTTCCTATATCGAAAACCTCCTTAAAATTCTTGCAATCTACCAACTACTTTTGATGGAGTCTCTTAAGTATTACATTTCTAAAATCACTTTCTTCTTTATATCACTTTTAATTTTTCACTTTCTTCTTTTTTTTTTGCTGGATATAGTATTTTAATTTCACCTTAATATTTATCCTTTGGCACTTTAATGCTATTGTTCCATCTTCATGACTCTGACTTATTGTGAAGATTCTGGAGAGTTTTCTATTTTGTCCTCTCTGTCTTACACATCTCTTTCCTGTGACAGATCTTTAGAATTTTTTTTTAAACCACTGACAGGAATGAGGCTCTGGTGTGATATTTTTTTTTTAAGTTATTCATTTTATTTTATTTTTATATTAATTATTTGTGTGTGTGTGTAGAAGAACTGGGGGGTAGGCAAGATGTGTCAGGGTGAGAGGGAAGGGGTGGGGAGCAGAACAAGGAGACTGACTGAAATACACTGCTAGAGAGAGCAGTGGGTGAGACTGGTAAGGGCTGATGTGCCATTATGTGGGTTAGCTTCCTGGCTGGGGATGGAATTCAGGCCACAGTGTCCATAGCACTGATACTTAATCTTTAGTCTACTGGGGAGATTCCCCCTCTACTTTTCTTTTTACATTCTTGTATGCATACATTTAAAATTTTCTTCATATGCAGAAAATTCATGGGAATTAAAAAATTCTGTTCTACCTTTTGTTACTCCAATATTGTATATGTTAAGTAACTTGAGGTTGATGCACAGATTACTGAGACTGTATTTTTTTTGTTCTTTCATATAGTTTCTAATGCTTTGCATCCAGGTTACTGATCTTTAGTCTATAATATGTAACCTACTCTTAAGACCCCCTAGTAACGATTACGTGAAATGTTTTTAACTCCATAAATCTTCTGAAGTTAAGCTAACAATTTAATATTAGTCTTTCTCATCTTTAATTTCTACATTCTCCTAAAAGTTGCGGATGATTTTTCATGGCAATGTCTGTGGCATATTTTTTATTTTTGATATTTAAACTTTTAGGCAAAGATAGATTAGGTTATGCTTCCCAGCAAAAGAAATGTAGTCCTGTTTAAGAAAATAACAACCACCCTTCAAACATTGTAATGTGAGTCTTGCTTTCCTTTTTGCATTTTTATGGCTACCACAAACAAGAGGAATAAATTATGGAATTTTGAATTTACATCAGATCAGTAAGCATTATTAATAGAGTGCCCCCAAAATATATAAATTATAATTCCAATGAAGTTAGGGGAACATCTCTAAATCAAGTGAACTTCATGGAATAAAAATAAATGAGGCAATTTTTTTTAACTTGTAAGAACATAGCAGAAGGAAAGTGGTAGTGACCACTCTTTTTATAAAAATAGTTGCTCTCTAATCTAGCTTAACCTAAAATATTTTGATTATGCAATCATTTATTTCTATTGTAATAACACTGACAGCTAAATATATCCTTTAAATTCTCAAAATAACTGATTCTTGATTCTCACAATTAATTATGTGTTAATTGCACAGTATGTGAAGTCCTCTTAAAAGATTTTTAAATTTCGTATCTTTAAATACCTGACACAAACCAACTAAGCAATATTTCCTATGATTTTGCTAAAAACAGGTCATCCAAATATAGTGGAATTCTTTACACATCCACACTCTAATTTGTAAAATTGCAAAACTCTAAATTTGCAAATCATTATTTTAAATTGAGTTTTTTAACAAGTGCTGGAGAGGACTGGAGAAAAAGGAGCCCTCTTACACTGCTGATAAGACTATAAACTGGTTCAGCCTCTCTAGGTAACTGGGTGGATGTTCCTCAAAACACTGAATATGGATCATGTGGCCCAGCCATTCACTCCTAGCCATCTACTTAAGGAACTTAAAAACACTAAATTGATAGAAAACCTGCACTTCTATGTTTATTGCAGCACTATTTACAATAGCCAAGATATGGTTTGTTACCATATGCCACAGAACAGACAACGGATCAAGAAGATGTGGTATATATGCATATGGAATATTCCTCAGCAATAAGGAATGATAGACTGTGCCATTTGCAGAATCAAGGATTATGCTCAGTTCAATAAGTCAGAAGGAAAAAGATACATATTGGATTGTTTCACTTATATGTGGAATATAAAGAAGTATAACAAAGAGCTAGACAAAACAAGCCTTGAAAGCTGACCACAGATATGATGTATGGGGGGAAGAGGAAGAGCACAGGGGACTACTGTGATGGACTGTGGACCATGGCCACCTCACCTGAGGGAAGCAATAATATAGTGTCCAAAAATTAACAACAATGTAAGAAAATAGTGCTTTCTTCAAAAAATTAAATTAAAAATTTGATTTTCTTCATTCTTCTGTTTAAATAATCATGAGTCTTTATTATATATATTTTTTTCATTTTACCCTCATTGACTGAAATAAATGCCTCTGTGAAGTAAATTCAAACTTTAAAAGAGATGTTACTAGAGAGGTTATTTATAGCCAAAATGAGGACCCCCATTTTGGGACCCCCATTTGGGAAACAGTTAACATTTGGGAAACAGTTCTCTGAGTGACTGACCTGTCTTCACAGGTTTGGTTTCAATGTAGATAAGTATATGCACAGAAAGAATGTATTGTTGTTCTTTAGAAAATAAGGCTTCTATTTAATTTTTATCATTTTCAGTTCACTAAAAGCAGTTGTTTTCTAATAGTTGAAGATAAAGAAGTGTTATTTATAACATGAAAGTGATCCCTTAATTGTACAAATCAACTCAGTTGGAGCTATCCACCCAGGGGAAGCTATAAAGACCAAAGGTTATTTGAATCTCTTATCCTAAAAGTTACCTGAATAGACTTGAGGTTGTAGTCATGCTTCTTCTAACAGCAGACAAACATGACAAGCATGAACTCCAACTGTGGACTTTTCAAATGTTTCCTTTGTTTTTCACCATGGGGTTTCTTATAACAAAGCTATTGTCTTCCTGGATTTAGCCACTGAGGTAGCCCTGTAAGAATGGAGGAGACATTTCCAGCTGAGCAACATGTTGAACTTTCTTTTTCTTTGGTCGACACACAATTCAACCACTTCTCCCATTGTTCTTTTATTGGAAATTTGTTAATTTATTATTATTATTATTATTGAGATAATGTTAGAACACTATGTGATTCACAGGCACAATTTTACACCTCTTCAGATATGTTACCACACCACACCCACCACCAGCAGCCTCATAATCTTCCAACATATTCAACTGGGCTCCCATCATGCATTGCTCCCACCCCAACCCTTCATATAGTAACCTAATTCTATAGTCAGATTTCTAGGGTTTATTTAGTGTAGTTTTGTTTGTTTCTTTACTTTGTTTCCCTATATTCCGCATATGAGTAAAATTATACAGCATTAGTCTATTTCCTTCTGACTTATTCTGCTAAGCTTACTTCATTCTATTTTTGTTCATGTTGTTGCTAATGGCAAAATTTTACATGCTCTTTAAATTTAACTACATCTTTTCAATGCATTCATTTGCTATTGGGTAATTTTTTCTTTAACCTGGTGGTTGTAAATTGCTTCAATAAACATAGGAATGCACATATCCTTTTGAATTAGTGTTTTTGCATCCTTCAGGTAGATACTTAGGCGTGGTATTATTACATAATCAGGCAGATCTATTTTTAATATTTGTGAAATCTCCATGCTGTTTTCCATAGAGAGGTGCATAAGTCTACGTTGCCGCAACATTATAGAAGGGTTATACTTTTCCATCACATCCCAACAATCATTTCACCCAGTCTTTTTGAAATGGACCATTCATATAGGTATGATGTGATATATCATTGTGGTTTTGATTCTACTTATTAGTCGTCTCCCTTTTGTTCTTAGTGAGACTAGTTACAGATTTGTCTGCTGTAATTATTCAAAGAATTGGCTTTTTGTTTCATTGATATTTTGTATTATATTTTTTATTTCCATTTCATTTGATAATTATTATTTTTCTTCTACTTTTGGTTTTGTTTGTTCTTGTTTATCTATTGCTTTAAGTTTTGAGATAATATTTTTTTAAGATCTTTCTTATTTCTTCATGCAGGTCTGCAGTGCTATACATTTCCTCCTCTTCTATTGATTTGGCTTTCTTCATAGGTTCTGGTAACTTGTTTGTTCATTTTAATTTGTTTCTAGTTATTGTAATC
This sequence comes from Galemys pyrenaicus, assembly GCA_019455555.1. Lineage (NCBI taxonomy): Eukaryota > Metazoa > Chordata > Mammalia > Eulipotyphla > Talpidae > Galemys > Galemys pyrenaicus. The sequence continues at coordinate 698,408 of JAGFMF010011400.1, forward strand.
TCCTTTGATTTCTTCATTAACTCAGTAGTCATTCACTAGTGACTGGTTTACTCACCAGTCAAAAAATGCAGAATGGCTCAATGGAATTCAAAACTAAGCCCCAAACTTCTGCTGTTTACAAGAAACTCGCACAGTGACAAAAATAAGCACTTAGAATCAAAAGTTGAAAGACAGTTATATAAGCAAATGGCAACCCCCCAAAATCAATAACAATACTTACATATGATCCGATAGACTTGAATTTAGAATCAGGTATATTGCTCTTCCTGACTTGAAAAAGAAAAAAAAAAAACTTCATTACTGTTAAGTCAAATATATGATCCCATTTTTTATTTTATAAGCTCATTTCTTAGCTTTCATGAACATTATGTTCCATGTCAGATTAAATTTGACATAGGGTGTGAACAAAATATTAAAGTTAATTTTTTCCCAATGACTAGTCATTACTCTGGCACTTTTTTTGGTAAAACAAAAATCAACTTTCCTTTTCATTGTGGAAAAGCATATATGTTTATCAAAAATATGTTCACTTATACAGTTTTATAAATCTGAGTACAATTTTTTGTTCTTTATCTTTTTCTCATGACACTCTATCTTGATTATAGTAGATTTATATTTTGTCTTCAGTTCAGATAGTATAAGAACTCCACATCTGTTCTTTTTCAAAAGTGCTACATACATTCTATTTTCATTGCTATAATATTCATTTTAAAGTTTCTAGAAAGCAGTAAGTCCTGCTGGGATTATAATTAGGATTTCTTTTAGTATATAAATACATTTACAGAGAATTGACAGCTGGACAATATTAAACTTCTGAATTTATAAACATGTAAATTTGTCTATTTTAAGTATTCTTTAATTTTACTTAGTAGTACTTTATAATTCAGTATATACTTTGCAGATCTTTTGATCTAGTTACTTGTTACTTTGATTTTGACTCTAAGTGAATTTAAAAAAAATCATTCTTTTTTTTTGCTAGTGCAAAAGTACATTAGATTTATATATTTTAACTTTAGTACAGCATTTTTTTCTAAATTCATTCAGCATTCCTATGCATACATAGGAGAGTAATGCATATAAATGTGCTCTACTATCATGTATACAATATATTCACCTTTTTCACTACCAAAAAATGAAGCTAGCCAAATGTTTACCTACTAAAGAATGGAAAAACATGTTGTTACATAATCAAAGCAATAAATATAAATAAACATACACATATAAAAACATGGAAAAACCTCCCAAGAAAATTGTTGAGTGCAAGAACCCAGACACAGAAGCATTCCCACTGTATAATTTTATTTGTATACAATTCAATAGCAGTCAAAGCAAAGTTGTAATGTTTGAAAGCAGAATATGATTCAACTTTGAAGAGGAAAGAGGAAGGTAATTGAAGCTGGTATATGTAAATTCTGTGAAATAGAAATAATGATCTATTTCCTATCATATCCTGGTTTACTGGGCATATTAATTTCGTATGAATTTATATAATAACATTTTGTATGTAATAATATATTGTATACTTGCTATTGGTGTAGTTTTATGTGTTATATTTTCATACAAAATATTACTTAATTTTTTTCCTACTTGTGACCCAAAAGATTTAACATTACTGTAAAAATAAAGAGGTGATATTCATCTTATAATTCCTTAAACAACTTTTGTTTATTATTTTGCATATGTAAATAAAAGCCGTGTTTACTGGATCACTGATCTACTCTAGGTTATTTACATGCTGGAAGTAAAGCATAAGTCTTTTTTTTTTAATAAAAAATTGAAGAGTGGGGAGCATTTATAAAAACAAGAACTGGATTGGAGACATGAACAATTGTGAATAAAGAAAATATTTCCTCTAGGATTTTCCATGTGCTTTTACATCTTTTCTAAGCTTTTAAATCCACAGTCTGTTTATTGAGTAGGACAGTTAACTGCCTCAAGTGCCTATATATAAAGTTTTCTAAAATATCAACAGGATGGATTAAAATACAATGTCATTATACTTGAATTTTGAGAAGCAATTTTTTAACTAGTAAACAATAAGAATATTTCAGCTGCAATAATATATACATATATTTGTATATATGCAAAAGGGAGTTATCAGGTAGTGTGTGTACTATCTCAGGGATAGCACTGGTAACTTTGCTGCTGTGAAAATAAACTTAAGATTTGAAAATGACATATAATCCCCATAACTTGCAGCCAGTCTGGTAGCTAATATTTTATCAAAAAGTTTTTAAAATATTTATACTAAATATTTTATTATCTTTCATATAAAAAGCTATTAGTGAAAAAGATAGTTTAAAAATGGTATTACATAATAAATTCTTCAATGATGAAAGGTTATTTATTACTTAAATTAGCTATAATATAAAGTTTAGTTACTCTTGTAAAGGACTAAATCATTGGTAATATCGATACTAGAAATCATCTAGCTTACAAAACCAAGCAATCTACTTAATGAAAAAATATTAATGTGGATGCAAGGGGAAGAATATTTTTTATCATGATGCTATAATTGTATAATTTTTGCTAATGATCTTTTTGCAAATGTTATCCCCTGATGCCTTAGATAAACCATGTCTAAAACACATATAAATGAGGTTAAAAAAAGTTCTTTGGAAAGTCTTCTGGAATAATTAATAAAGAAACAGTGGAGAGCCTGGGCCTTTATAAACTCATCAATCAGACTTAGCTGTCTATAGACAGGAGTTCCTACTAACAGCACTGTCAGTATCCTGATGAATTACACTGTATTTTATTTGTAATGAAGTGAGTGACAAGATACTCTCCCATGAATGAAGGTCTTTCCTTCTCTACTAGATTTATCAAATAGGCATTGTAGGGTCAGAGAGAAAAGTCTCAGGCTTTTCCGCCCTCCTGCCATTGGTGTGACGATGGACACCTGCGGTGCTGGCATGCACAAGTGGGTGCACCTGGGTATGAATACAGGCATAAGGGCGGTGTCACAAGGATGCCAGTAGCGGAAAGAGAGCAGCAGTGGAAGAGCAGCAAGAGCAGCAGCAGCAGCAGGAGACGGGACGCCAGCAATAGAAGCAGAGAGAAGAAGCAGCAAAGCAGCCTAGAGGGTGAGATGCCCCGGGAGCTGGGAGGCCTGCCAGCTTCCTGGCCCGCTGGCACCCATGCCTGCCATGTACCTGGTCACCTCTAGTAATAAAAGCATAAAAAGCCACTGATGGCTCCAAGACTCTTTCCTTTACTCTGTCTGCTAGAATCATCCAGAACTTGCTCGGTGCTCCTTCCTGCCACTACAGGTATTCATCACCAAAATCACACCACTCATTATTTCATTCCTACAGAGAAGATGAGGAATTTCTAACAATAAGAAAAGGCGATATAAAATGGTGATAAAAATGTACATTTTTTTACAGCACAGTACAGTCTTTCAACCACTGTCAAATTTTTTCTTTCATTTGATTTTTGCAAGTACACTATGAAGTTGGCAGGAGATACTATGTTGGATTTTTTGGTTTGTTGGTTTTATTGTTAGTGATGAAAAACAGACATTCAGACATGCCTAAAGTAATATAGAAAGGAACTGTTAGATCTCAACTAGCCCCTCACTCATTTCCCATATCTTCAAAGACTTTTAGCATTTGTAATGTTATAGTGCTTTCTTTCAACATTTTATAAATGTGGTTTGTAAAAAACACATAGACTTATTTTCTCTTATGAATGAAATATATCAGTCAGATAACTTAGAGGTTTAATAGCACAAAGATAAATGGGCCCCATCTAATGCTTTCCTGTATATCGAGAAAAACTATTACACTAATTGCTGCCTCTTCAATTGTTAGCAGTGGGACTTAAGAGTTGGTTGGGGAGGTTAGCAGTGGAAGAACATTCAGTAAAGTGCCCCAAATTCAGGAAGCAAGCTAAAAGAGTATGGTAGTACAATTCAAAATACCTTCCCAACAGGAAACAGTTTAACACATTTGCTCTGTTCAATTTACTGCGCAGTGCTGTTATGTCAGCTGCTTAACTCAAAGATCACCCAAGTGCTTCTCCCCTCCCTTCTAACAAGAAGGCAGCAGGTGCAAAGATCAAGTTCCTTTCCCAATGTGGAAACATGGCATTCAGCAGAGTAGGCAGGAACTCAAATCAAACAATAGTTGTAGAGAGCATCAGCCCTGCAGAATAACTGCCAACCTCACGTACTCCTCAGATGCCAACCTCTTCACCTCTGGCTCACTCCATCTCCTGTTCAATTTGATCTTTAGGAATGATTCCCACAGTGGAGAATAAACAGCAAGGGCTCAAGAAAATAAAGAGAATGAGACAGTCAGATATTTTTATTGTCCATGGAGAAATCTGTACATTCTTAGGGAGTGTTATATTTGGGCAGTGTATCACAAGGCCAAGGGAAATCTGTAGGGGTTAACACCTGCTTCATTATGTGGCAGCTGGTTTATATCTGAAGCTTTGTGCTCATGCCAGTCTCAGGCCTAGGTAATTTATAATAGCCTAAAGTTCCTATATAAAAAGCACATAGCTGCAGGGAGACATGTCAGCTTCCCTTACACAGCCTGTCATTTCCTTGGAAACATAATAATTAAGATGTCTGGTATAACTGCTTCTGCCAGAAATATTTTTAGATTTCAGCCCATTTCAAGAAACTCTGAATTCAAGGAGAGAATTATTAAATAGTGCACGACAAACTAAGTAAAGTACTCTTACAGGTTTGTTCTGTCAAAGGGAACAGATACTTCATCTAAATCTCTTGACAGTAAGTAGAGAAATACCTAGTCTTGAATTAAAAATAAAAGGATTGGCATCAGTTTGATTAGAGCAAAATCAGATGCTATGGGAGAGAAGTGCAATCTTAATCAAAGGCAATTTTTTAGCCCCAAAGACTGACACAATTTTAAAGGTAGAATGACATTGTGCCTTATCCTCAAATTAATGCAGTTGCCTTTTCTGATCACCCATATTATTAATAAAAAATACTATCTAGAATGGCATAGGGGTACACCCATGGAATTTATTCAGTATCCATTTGCTTGCAACTATCAGAGACAAATCATGGCAGTTGTGTGGTAAATTAATTTCCTGGAAGTATGATAAAACTATGTCCCCTGCATCAAAATAATTTACCTTGTAATATATTTAACTTAAGAGGAATACATTAGATAATTATAAGGAAGATTAGAATTCATTATGTTAAAACAATTAAAAAGGGACTGAAATTACCATTAAACAATGAATCACATTTTTCTGATGCTTTCAGGTCTTCTTAATAAAAATTTACTGTGGAATGAAGTGAAAACATAAATTCAAATCAATTACCATAAAACAACTAATGGCTATATGATGATAACAAATATTATTTCCGTATGAGGGCGTTATGTCTAGGTTTCAAATATCCACTTACTCTGCTGATTACATCTGTGTAGGGCATCACTCTTGTCAATTATAACATTCTGCAGTTGTTGGCAGTTTCTGCTGCCTTGGTTGGGAATGGAGAGTACTTTCTCAGTTTTTATGGCCTATAAGGAAAGGAGGTTACCATGTACAGGTTTAACTTCTGTTTTGGGGATTATATGCTTTTTTTCCCCTCAAAAATACCCCTATATTTGGAATACAGTCTACAAATCACATAAATACAGATAGATTATAGGTACATATAAAAAACATATAATATTTGTCACATAGTTACATTATAGTTTTATAGTTTATGTTCACTTTCAGAATGAATTCAACCTGATTACTTATGCCTTAATTTTACATAATATTAAATATCCCTCTTCTTAAGATTAGATACCCCAGGAGCTACATTAATTGAATTATAAAGAATTTTTTTCAAAGTTTCTCTTTCAAAGCCCCATGGTTCTTAAATATAAATCATTGCTCCCCTGTTTTTTTACTACTCTACCCTCCTCTCCCCCTCTAGTAGCCTCAACTCTCTAGTCCTATTTCTAGGGTTTGCTTTGGTTTAGTTTTGTCAGTTCCATTGTTTTGTTTATATTCCAAATATAAGTTAAATCATCTAGTATTTGTCTTTCTCCTTGTGACTTATTCTCTTAGCCTAATGTCCTCCATTTCCAACTATATTGTCACCAAGGACAAGAGTTCGTTTTTTTTAAATGGCTGATTAGTGTTCTATTGTGTGCATATACCACATCCTCTTCATCCACTCCTCTTGGGCATTATAAATAGTGCTACAATGAAAACAGGAGTACATGTATCCTTCTGAATTAGTGCTTTTGCATTCTTTGTGTAGATACCCAGGGATTGTTGGGTTATATGGTATATCTAGTTCTAATATTTTAAGGAAATCCAATACTGCTTTCAATGGGGTGGGGTCAGTCTACATTCCCACCATCATTGTACCAGGGTTCCTATTTTTGGAGTCTCTTTCCTAAAACACTCTCCTTTTCTGATGTTTTACCTTTTCTTACCAAGAGCAATAAACTTCCTATTTTGTGCCTGAGATTAGATTCTTAGGGCCTCAGGTGAGCTTTTTGCCTATCATCTCATACCCAAGATATACATAGAAGTCTAGCTCAATTTGAATAGGTGAAATCAGATTCCACATAGCTCATATTCCACAAAGCTGAAATTCTTCAAGGATTTTCTTCATTAAAATGTTTTCATTTTTCCATGAAAGATCATTCCATCAAAGTATAAGATGTGACGGGCACTAAATGAGGATGAAGAAATAAACCAATACATTAGATTAAAAATGCTTCTGTTCTCTGCTTGGAGAAGGTAATTCTGTAGAGGGGCCTTAGTTTTAGGTTTAATTTACATTTCTCCATAGAGGAAAAAACTACAGATCAGATTATTCATATGGCAGTTGGTATGATGGTCTAGCGCAAGTCCACAGAGATAAAATTGAAGTTATTTTTAACTCAATACTGCTAACATTAGCACCCAATGCTTACATGGTCTACCACTTTCACTACAGCAAACCAAAGTCTACCACAATGTCAGTTCATTTTAACATTAAATATGGTTTTGGAACTGGTGATGCTGGGAGAAATTACTTAAATTTTTTTATGTGAAAACTAGCATACAAAATTAGAAGCAACTAAGTCAATGAAGACTTAAAATACAGTATTTGATATATGTGCATTTCTTTTGGGGTGTTTAAATTACAACAACAATATATACTGTGGTCAATTACAATTTATTATGTTATTTCTATAGGGGCATCATATTTATGTTTCATAGATTCATCCACATTGTTGCCATCTCTATCTAACAATACCCTTTTGGGTCACATTTTACCTTTTTTCTTTAAGTCCAAATCCTTCCCACCTTTTAAGAACTGAGTTACTGTCATTTTCTGGACAGTATTTTTAATTGTAGGTGTTGACGATTTTTGTTTTATTTTCAAAAATGGAAATGCATTAAAAAACCCAAATTCCTGACACTTTATCACATAATGAAGTCACTATAGGGCCTCCTTGGTAGCGCAGTGGGTTAAGCAACGCACTATGAAGCAAACAGCAGCCACTGCAGCACGAGTTCGATCCCTGCCGCCAGCCGGGGCGGGGGGGGGGGGGGGGGGGGCCCACATGGTACAGCAAACCTCTCCTGCTGTGCCCACTGCTCCCCTCAGCAGTGTACTTCTGTTGATCTTTCTGTTCTGCTCCCCACTCTCTGTGATGAATCCTCTCACCCCCCCACACCTCTGGCCTGTACCCCAGTGCTTGTGTGCATAAATAAATAAATCTTTTAAAAAAAAAAGAAGTCACTATAATTAACTAGTCATATAATGGTTTAACCCTCCCTAATGTAACTGATAAACATCCCCAAATATAGGACTAACAAGTCTTCATCACAGAGTATTTTTACATTTCCTGTGTATATGCAGATATAACACAAAAGTCATTATCTAAATTATGAGGCTATATTTTTTGAAATGACATTGCTGAAAAGAACTGTTAACAAACTTTCACCACATAGGTTTTGAAATGTGTAGCCAAATTCCAATCAATTTTGTCATTAAAAGTAAAAAAAGATCACAATTCCTTTTAGTAATTTGAAATTCCTTAGTTGGCACTCTATACATTATTACACAAACTGTTATTGTTAGATACCATCTTTGTAAGGCCTCCCTGGAAGCATAGGGGTTAAAGTTTCAGTGCTATCAAGCTATCAACAACCTTAGAGGCATGAGTTCAGTTTCCTGCCAGGCAGCTGACCCATATGGCACAGCAGACCTCTCCTGTCTCACAGTTGCTCCCCTCAGAAGTGTGTTTCAGTAGATCTGCTCCCCACTCTGTCTGTGGAGAATTCTCTTACCCCTTGCACCTCTGGCCTACATCCCAGTTCTTGTATGCATAAATAAATAAAAATAAATCTTTAAAACAAAATCCTCTCCCTTTTTGCTTTCATAGCTCTTATAAATTTTGATTTAGACACAAACTGGACTGAACTTATTAATTTACACTTAAGACATTCCCCAGTCTGTGGCCAGCACAAGGGCAAAATCTGATTTATTTATCTCTGAGGCTTTTGTAACCGGCACAGCAGTAGAGGTCAGTTAGACAACCACTGCATCTTATAAATAAGGATACTTGAGTTTAAAGAGGTTAAGTGTTTAGATTGAGAAAATAAAGCAGTTTCTTGAACAAGTTAGAGCTTTGTTGTTTTTTTACTAAATTAAACATTGATCACAGAGGCAGAAAACTATGACTGATTTTTCCCTAACTAAAGCTGATATTTTGGCTAAAGGTACCCAACATCACATAACTGTGTTTAATATAATTTTATCTATCATAATATCCATATTATAGCTTATCTATAATAAATTACTTTCTGACAATGTTAGAGAGGAACTGATTAATTTAAATACAGAATATACTAAATATAATTATGAAGCTGAAATTTCAGTTATTAGTTTCCAGGTATATAGGTAGGCTGAATCTTGAAAGAGGTTGTGCTCAAGTTCTAAATAGGGGGTTATGATTTGATAGTTTTCTTTGAAATTTCTGAGTGGTAATATTCTGCTGCCTATCTGAGATGCTTAAAAATGATTAATCCATATTTATTTCATGAAAACTTTCCATTTAGACAGTTCTTCAGTTACTGAATATTTCTTTTTTTTCCAACTGGCAGCATCCAATTCAAAAAATACTCTTTATATCACTTATCTATAAAAACTTCGATGTTATGCATTGGTTTCATTCAGTTATGCTTCCCTAGTCTCCACTGGGTAAGGAACGCAAATCCAGATACATTTTATTTCGTAAAGTGTAGGTTATTCAGTTCACCAAGTTCTTCTGTATCAATTTTTACAAGGATTCTAGCACTGATGAAGAAATTATAGAGGACTAGGACTAGTCTTCATCAGAGAGATGAAGAATTTAGTTCACAGCCCACCTCTGGCCTACTTAGATCTTTTTATTTCCCATTTTTACATTGCCATTTCGATAGTCTCATTCTTGTAGCACCTTATGACTGTCTCTATACTGGACACTGGAGTACTTTATAAGGGTTTCTCTTGCATTGCTCTTCCCTCTTTCACAAACTGAATATATATGCTGATTAATGCCTTTCAAATGGACATCTAACATTGTCATAAAAATCCATCAATGAAATTGTTTTCAAAATTACACTGTTTTCCATGATTTCCCCTTGAGCTTTTTCAATAAAATGGAAGGTTTTCCATTTTAAAAGATTGTAAAATTGTCACAAGTTTCAACTTCCTGACAACCTTAATCTAAATAAAGGTCACTGCTTCACTATTATAAAAAAGCTGAGAATAACCAAGAGAAAACAAAATTGACAGAGAACTTTCAGTAATAAACTTATTCATAAAACCTATTCCTTCAACTGAAAACCCAGGATATTACTATTAAAGCTGCGCCAATAACAATAGAAACCTGAACTGACTTAGCTGTATCTACACATTGTCAGCACTTATTTTGCAAGGCATTAGTTTTGTGGTATTTCCAATAACTGCCAAAATGGCAAGAATGATAATAAAACACTATGTATTTCTGAAAAAACAAATCTATGATTATGTCTAATAAGAATGTTATCAGGAACTTTGCAATAGGATCAAGCATCCTTTTTAGTGACTACATTGCTTAGAAACACCTAATTTGACATTGCTCTATATAGGTGATGGTGAATTGGCAGTGTACTTTCTCCTTTTTCTAAACAGGAAATGAAATAACCACCAAACATCAAAACAATTGCCTTTTAGCAACTGATTTAGCATTTATTATATAGGCACTTTTTTGCCCTAAAATTGATTGCATTGATTTTATGCCTTCATGGATGGGATTTCCCAGTGTGAATTTTTTTCTTGATGTTCAAGGGTTATAATGTTGAATGCAATGAAATTCTTTTAAATAAAATACCTTTAAAATTATTGAGATATATAAAATTATCTGCTGTACCATTTAAAGACCCAGGTTTTATGATTTTGGGTATTCTTTATCAGTATTTTAGAATTTCTGTAATCTTTCAATGAAAGAATGTCAAACGAACTTTCTTATAACTGAGAGTTATTAACTAGCAGTCTTGATAAGTACAAATTTTGTTTCAGACAAATCTAGGTTTGAGTGCAGGTATATCACAGAACTTGGTTTAGTTAAGAAATTACTGAAACCTATTTCATCACCAGGAAAATGGTGACAATATCAGACTAACCTGTCATGTTGTACTAAGATTTAGTTAAAATAAATATGTAGAGCTACTAGAGTAATGTTAAACAGTTAATAAATGCTGAGTGTTACTAATACTCTGATTCTAAGAAGGTGCTTATTGGATTGAAAATTTGAGCTAAATTCTGAGAATTAAAAATTTCAACCATGCAAAGAATGAAATAAAAATAATTCAGAAAAAATTGGAACTGAGCAGTTCTTGAGTTACTAATGATTATGTGTTCAGTAAAAATATGAGATAAAGTTGGAGATACACTCAAGGAATCACTTAGAAAGGTCTGTGGAACATGGTGGGATATCTGATAATTTCCTTAGTGTGGCAGGAAACCATTGTTTAAATATAAGCACTGGAATTGTCATGATTTGGTTTATGTATTAAAAAGTATTATGCATTATATTTTCATTGGGAACTAGATAAAGGTAAATATAAGGAGACAAAAAGAGATGTAGTGTAGGTAAGAAATAAAGGTGAAGCAGATTAGGATGCTTTTTCATAGACACCAAAAGAAACAGGTATTTCTCTCAGATGTTATATTATGTGGATTCCATAAAATTCAATTTCTGATGCTTGATGGCAAACAAAGGTCTATTCATATTTCCATGACCAGGTGCCTTCTAACTATAAATATTATATTGTATTAACATATATTTTTATATTCCCACCTTATATTGGAACATTCCTCTGAGTTTGTTACAGATTGATATTTCTCTCCAAGTTAACAGACTGATGCTCTAATTCTCAGAATGTGAGCTTGTTTGGAAGTAGGTTTATGAAGATGCAATTAAGTCAAGAAGGGACTGTACAGGAGTAGGATGAACCTGTAATCCAATATGACTAGTGTCCCTTTAAAAAACAAAAAGCATGTCTCTACAGATACACATACAGAGAGAATGGCATTTGGAGATTAGAATTAATGATGTCACAAACTAGAGAAGTGGTCACAAGAAGCTACCAGAAAAGTCTGGATCAACTTCTTTCATCCTGCCCTCAGGAATATTGCCACCCCCCCTACCTTGAGGCCTCCATAATTGTGATAAGGAAAGTTTCTTTTGTTCTAAGTACTACACATTTTGTGGTACTTTGCTCAGTTGCTTATACAGAGTTATTTGATATTTCTATCCTCTTGAGGAAATTAAGCCAGAGGTTATATATTTAATTTAAGAGCTGAGTAATAAATAGCAAAACTGAGGTTTCACCCAACAACCTGACTCCAGAGACTGAACTGTTAGTAATGATGCAAGACAGTTCCATGTGTTATATTAGCATCTGTCAAGTGTGATTATATTCTGTATGTTAATTTTTAATCTGTTGTGTAGAAATTAAAAACTCTTGCTATAGCAATGGAAATATTTACAAGAAAATTATTTGATTTAATGAATTGAGCTTTAAATATATAGTAAAATTTATTTAGTTGGAATTTATGATAACATTTTCACTTAATTTTAGTAAAAATCATGTGTTTTGATTAGGAAATATTTCAAGGTATGCTGTCAGTAATTAAATATCAGATACTCTTAATAACTTGAGAATTTGGTTATGTTCCAATCAATGAATTTCAAATGTTTTCCACAAACTATGAAATCCAGAAGAAATTCATTGTTAGTTTTTTTGTAACCTCTTAATATAATTGTTTGACTGTTTTTAATGTTATATAGGGATGCGATATGTCAATTATATATAGATTGTGACCTATATTTTAGACATAATTTTCAATTTTTAAGATTATTGAAAGTTTAAACACAAAACAACCTTCCATTGTATTGCTTCATGAGAAAAGATGTAAAACTAAATTTAAAAGTTTAGGTAGACATGTTACAGTAATATTGTGCAAAATTTGTTTTTAGTCTGGCCGTGTTCTAAAATATCTCTTCCTACTTAATTCTGGGATAGATACCTTAAAGATAATAATATAATAAATGTTGAGCTGTATCTTGAAGTTACTCAAATTTTTGAAAGGAGTTTTATCTAGAGTTCCAAACTGAACTTAATCAGAAAAAAAAATTCTTTTTTTAGTTACGAAAATATCCATAAAGAAAATAATTTCAGAGCTCATATAGTTATTTATCCTCACCATCTTATACTGTAAATGGTGAATTTGAGTCTCAAAAACATGAAATTCTAGGCTAAATTTCCAGAGTAAGTTAGTAGCACAGCCTAGAAAAGTGGCGGACTGGTTTCTTGCCTTTCAGATTTTGCACTTTCCACTAAATTATGTTGCCGATGAGGACGTCATCATATTAGGGATGATTTTAAAAAGCCCTCTTGATCTATATCCTCTCTACATATAGTACCGCATAGTAATTAGTAGAGTTATTCCAATGGTCATCATCATTACTTAAAAAGAGTAATTTCTTAAATAAAGGTCTTTTATAAGTTTAATAATTTTTCTTGAAAACATATTTTACTCAAATGATATGTTTACCTTTAAATATGAAAACTTATCTTTCCTCTACTCCTATTTCTATATCCATTGCCCTTTAGATATTATCCCTAATTAGTCAAATGTTTGCAACCTAGTAAGCTTCACTCTAATTTTGATCTGTCATTTCTGTACCTTCTTGAATAACACAACTCTTGGGGAAATCAGAGCTTATCATCATAGTTCTGACTAAGATGGTTACAGTTTACATAATCACTAAACATTGTATTTACCATTCAGTCTGTCCTTGTTGCTTTCTAGGAAAGTACTACTTGTTGCAAAAATAAATTTACCTGTTGTCTAGCTCAAGCTAGTTCATCATATACCAAATTAAGTCAGAGGCACAGGTACATGGTTTCTGTGCCGAATGCAAAAACAGATACTGTAAGTTCAGTCATAACATACTATCTTTTTAAGGAATAAAGGGCAAAAGAGAAGTTTGGAAGGCTTTCCCTCTTCTACTTACATTTGAAAAGATCATTTTATATTTTATTGAAATAATGTTGGTTTACAACAATATATAGGTATAGTTCACAACTCTCCTGATGCATGTTACCATAACACATGTATTACCAATGCAACACAGTCAATTGGGCCCCCTCCTCTCATTACTTCTTAATCCCTACTTTCCCCTTCTGTTAGCCTCAGTTTTGCAGTCAAATATCTAGTTTGTTTTGATCTAGTCTTGTCTGTACTGCATTGTTCTTTTGTTTATATTTTCTGTGAGTGAAGTCATCCTGTGATTTTTGTTTTCACTTTTTTCCCCATAGCATTATACCTCCCAATTCCATTCAGGTTGTCTTAAATGGCAAGATTTCATTTTTAAAAAAGCAAATATATATTTTTTGAGGTAACATTGGTTTCAATACTGTGTATGATTCAAAAATATAAGTTTACATCTCTTGAGATGTATGTTACTACACCATACCCATCATCAAAGCATCCATAGTCTTCCACCATAGTCCATTGGGAAGGTATGTTGCACTTTTTATTGTTGAATAGTGGTCCGTTTTGTACTTATACCATATTGTCTTAATACACTCAAGTGTCAATGGTACATATGATATTTCCATAACTTGGTTGTTGTAAGCACTGCTATAACGAACATAGGAGTGTGTCTATCCCTTCAAATTAGTGTTCTTACATTCATAGGTGAGTGATTGCTGAGTCATGTGGTAGATCTATTTTTAATATTTTGAGGAACTGTTTTCCATAGGGGCTGTATGAGTCTACTTTCCTACCAACAGTGTAAAGAGTTTTATTCTTTTTATATTCTCATGAAAAATGCTATCACTTTAGTTATGGTATCTCTCAGCAGCAACATAGTATCAATTCCTTGTTAGACTATGCAAAATCATAGCTAGAAGTAAATCAACTGAATTTTCAGGTGTACAGTTTTAAAGTATATGTTATCTGAATGTGGGTAAGGCACTGAGAAAGCAAATTGCATTTAAATAGTTAATAATATAGTTTTTCAAATACTTGCTATTTTTCTTTATTACTATTCATAGATGGATATTTTATCTCTCTTTTCAGAGCATAGCTATACTTATCTATAAGAAGAAGACAAGGTAGTCGAATCAAGGTTCCTTAAACAACATGGTTCAACTGTAAAATAATGTATTTTCCTGTGCAGCACCAAAAGTCATAGAGATTATTTTACCCAATAGGAGAAATTATATTATTTAATATAATTTAATATATACCAAAGTGCAACTTAGGGAAATAATCATTGCAAGTCACATTAACTTCAAAACAGATGGTTATCAAGTAAAAGTACTTTGACATCTTTTCATATAGCATTCTGACAAAAATTTAACACTACCACTAGGGCATGCGTTCTCTTAGATTCTGAAATACAATGTTTTCATGCACTATAATGAACACCTAATAAGTATTCAGAAAACTCTTACTGGTTGATTAGCTAATGTCTTTATGAGTATCATTTTTTCATCCATTAATATATTTGATGACTAATCTGCTAGGAAAAGAAGAAAAATGTTCTTTGCCAACAAGGGCATTAACCAATCATGTGATTAAAATGAAGCCCCAAGATGCAGAATCCAAGTAAGATTTTCAGTGAGAATATCAAGATCAACCAACAATATCTGCAAAATTTTTGCAGCTAGATTCTGTCTTCAGTGGATAGGATTCAGTGGACAAAGAAGACAAGACACAGAAATATTTGAATATTCTTTTTTTTCATCTCCCATACAAGACACAGACATTCATTGAATCAGAAAGCAAATAATTTATATATATAAGAAAAAAAATATAAGAATATATATAAGAAAAAAAATCAACCAAAAGGAAACCACACA
Source organism: Galemys pyrenaicus (assembly GCA_019455555.1). Classification (NCBI taxonomy): domain Eukaryota; kingdom Metazoa; phylum Chordata; class Mammalia; order Eulipotyphla; family Talpidae; genus Galemys; species Galemys pyrenaicus. The sequence goes on from JAGFMF010011400.1 coordinate 713,789, forward strand.
AACTTAAGAACACTTATAAATTGTGTAAATTACCAGATTTTCCCATGACTTTATGTTGCTAAACAATGGGATTGCAGCACACTCTGTTCAATAATCTGCATTGTTACCAAATATTCACTGTTACTCTTTCAAGAAGCATACACCTACATTTTTATTTTATAGTGCTGTGTGTATGTATGTATATATATATATGTTAATATCCCTACATTTTGATAAGCTGACACTATGATGGGTCTTAAATTATTTTCAAATTCATGCTACTAAAAATAATTTGCAAATAGTTTTCTTACATATGGGTAACCAGATAGAATGATTTTTATATGAAACTTTGTTTTTAGTATGCATCATATTATTTTTTTGAACTTAGATATTTTCTAGATTTTCTTTTATTTTTGCCACATTTTGTTATTATTGTCATATTTTAGTGTACATTTCCCAAAATAACCAAAGCTGAATAATTTGTCAGTCATTTAAAAAATAAGAAAATAATTCATGTACTTTGTTTTCTTCCCATTTTAACACATAGAATTTTTAAAAAGTACATGTATATGTCTAAATCAAGTAAAATTAATTTATCAAATTTAATAAACTTAATTTTTTCAAAAAAAACAAATTAAAGGTGAAACTATATAGCATTTTATTTTCCTGTGAGAGAATGACTTTAAAAATACAGTGACTGTGAGTAGAGTTTATTGCTACTGACAGTATTTTTAACCATCATTGAATTGGGAACATCTTTGCAAATACTAGTATGATAAAAAAAAGTAAAAAATGCCTTTTGTTATTTGAAGATAGTTTGCAATTGGTTTTCTCACAGGAGCTCAGAGTCATTTATCAGTCAGAAACTACACAGTATACTGATGGCCTAACATGAATGATTTAGTCATGTAGCCCATATAGTTGGTAGAATCACCAAATAATATTGAGCACATTTCTAGTTTGTGGAGCTATAACATGAAGAGTACAATATGTTAAGATGATTGTTGTCTTTTAAAGTGCAAGAATAATCATCATATTTAAAAATATTAAAAATAAATAGAAATGGATCAGGACTTTGATCAAATATTATAAGTATCCCAATAAATTCATCCTCAAGGCCACTTCAATATAAAGTGTCATTTTTTAAAGAAGCTTAGTAGTTGTCTTATTACTGACATTTTTTTATAGCTGAATATGTATCTATGGTATAAATTTTGTCTAAATAGAATCTGCAAATTTTGATTTCTCCTAAATTAATTATTCAGAAACATTAAAGGATCAATATATATGATGGCACTACCTGTTTTTTTTTAAAGACTAGTATCAATGAAAGTATTTTAACAAACATAAATGACAGTGTTTGATCATATACCTTCAAGAATCTAGACTAGTGAAATGTTAAAAAATGAAGTTTAATTAGTATATCACAAGGTATTTTTATGAGGTCTCTCTCAATGGCAGGAAAAATGAGCTCAATAAAAAATCACAAAACCAAATCTTTGAAAACTAACTTTTCACAGTCCTATTTATATTAATAAAGATTTATTTTTTTGTTAGGTAAAAACAATCCCTAAGAGTGTCAAGAAAATTAACTGGTTATATTATGTTTTTCAGGCAAACATGATTTGCTTAGTGGTATCCAAAAACGTACAAGCCTTCCCAATAGATTATTGTTTGAAAGCTTAGAGATGCTTTATTTTAACAACTTGGGCAATTAGAAATAAATTATACTTTTCATCCTTATCAGTTTATACCTTTTCAAAAATTTCCTGAGACTTTTTCACACATTCTATCTATTAAAATGTTGCACAGGAACTTTTGCTGTGATTTTCATTTGGGAGTTATAGCTCTACCACATAAGATTTATAGGTATAAGAAAAATCAGATGCAGTCATAGGGCAATATATTTTTAAATTAAAATACCTAAGAGTTAGGTCATAGTGAAGCAATAGAACCAAGTCTAGGAGAGTTGTAATGTGTAAAGATACTAAATATGTCAGGCTTTCTGTTAAGAGATGTGTTTATCCATCTCAGGCTGTAGATTGGAGGGCAGGATGCTACAAACACAGATGAATAGTGGAAATAGCAAAGTAGTAGTCCCATATTTTTTTCTCTGGTAAATACTGTGTCTGGACATACGTTTTATCAGCTATAAGTAAACTGAAAAAAATATTAGAAATAAAAAATGTGTAATATATTCTGAAAAATTAAAGAAAAATATTATAACACATATGTGTACAGAATGCTAAGGCTAACCAAGTAAAGGAAAAATATTTAGAGAAATTACATTCATGTTTTTTAAAAGATACTAGAAAATATCACCTCTATGAAAGGAAAGTTCAAGTTTAAATGGCAATATCTGGAAGTAGGATAGCAGTCTAAGGAAAGATTCACAACACCCTCTTAAGTTACAAGTACTCAGATGAAAATGAAGGAACTAAAAGGCAATTGAAAATGTACCGCAAGTTATTATACATTCATTTAGGAGACCTGAAAGAACTATCTGGGGAAATTTTAACAGTGATTCTCAGGACATTTTGGAAAAACCTCCTGTAGAACAGCAAATATAAGGACAGTAATGCAGACTTTGTAAGAATGAGATTATTGGCATTGGGGATAAAGAACAATGACACAGACTTGCAACATTATCATCTTATCATAAAGAAAAAAAATCAAACTTACAGTGAAAAATAACTTTCTGATTTGACAAATTATCTGGGTAGCTAGCCCCAAAATGCATGTTAAATTTAGATTAAAAGATTGAAAAGAGAAGCGTGCATTAAATTCTGAATTATTAAATAAGGGAAAATAAACAACACACATCACTGCAAAAGTTACCAGTTATTTAAAATTTGAAAAACAAAATAAGATATATCAAATCACATGCAACCTCTTCTCTGATAGACTGTAAGGAAGATGTTGATCAGTATTTAGGGATTTCAAAATCATTTATGTTAATCATTTGTCACCCAATTATGGTACATAGAACGATTTCAACTTTGTATTGTCTAATCACAGAGGAAAGAGAGAATTTGTCAGTATAAAATATGTGTCACTAATACTGTATATTGGCCCAAGAACCTGGCCTTTTTGTGTTTCAGCAAATGCACTCATATTTTCCAGAAAAATGTCTCAGATTTTGTTAACCTGATATTAAAATTTCAAATAATTTCAGTGCACTATTAAGTGGCTGCCTGTTTAATATACCTACAAAGAAAAACTTTCCTACCTAGAAAACTGATGTTCATATTTCCCTTGAATTAACAACTTTGTAACTCTTGATTACTGTTAATTTATTAAATGAGTCCATTCCTAGAACAAAAATATTCTCAGTTTGTAAATAAAATCTGTGTCTAAAAGATGAAAGCAAAATTTTGAACTGAAATATGTTCTTATGGACAAAAGGCCTCTGTGGACCCAACTAACTGATTTTACCTTTCCTTAAGATTCTGCTTTGGACAGTAAGTTATAAACATTGTTTTCCTTAATTTTCATAGTAACTACAACAGAAAATTTTACTTTTCTTCCTTTTTTTGAAAAAAGATTTATTTACTCATATAAGAACTGGGGTACAGGCCAGAGGTGCAGAGGGTATATGTGGGAGGATTCACTAGAGACAGAGTGAGGAACAGAACAGGCAGATTGACTAAAATACACTGCTGAGGGGAGAAGCAGGTGAGACAGGAGAGGTCTGCTGAGCCATGTGGGTCACCTCCCTGGTGAGTAACACTGCAGTAGCTGTGGATGCTTCATAGTGATGTGTCTAACCACATGAGCCACCAGGGAGGCCCCTCTTCATGCTTTATGTGAGATAATTGAGCTTCCAGAAAGATAGGAAAATAGTATTCCTAGTGTGTTGTATTGAAAGTCTCCTTAATTAGCATATTTTATAGACATATACACAATGTGCAGACAATAGAAATTCATTTTCATATAAATTCCCCCACTACCTTTAAAATTCTGCTTTGGTAAGTTGAAATTCATTATGTTCACTCTAATTCTTGGCATTTACCTTCAATGCAAGTAATATAAGCATGATATAAAATGATATAAATGTAAAAAATGCTGTATTTAAAAGCAAATAACATAGAATTTCTTGAAATTTGATATGCAATGAAATCTCATGAATCCTATATCATTCCAACAACACTTTTATTGCTCCAACTCCTCCTAGATATACTGCATGAATAAAACTGAAAATAATACAAGTGGCATTTTCTTCTTGGTATCATCAGAAAACCATGTGTTATAAAATATGATAAGGATAAGCTCAGGTTTCTTAAGTGGGACAGTACATTTTAGGCATACTGCAACAATGACAAGGATAATATAAAGCAGTATTTCAAAAGCAGCATTTTGAAAATGCCAGTTCCTTGATTAAGACGCAAAGTGTGGGAATAATATGCTATGGCTCTTGTAGATGGCCTCTGAGTAATTTTTCATATTTCAAAAATAGTGCAACTGAGAGGATTTCTTCTTTCTGTTTTGATAGATGTGTGTTGAATCTGTGCATATTTAACTATAGAATTAGAGGAGGTTATCTGTTGGCTAGTGGTGCATACTATTAAAATTAATTGTCATGCATTGGAATGCATGGCTACTAAAATTTTTATATTTTATTTTGATAGAAGAAAATAGAACTGAATAGAGTCATAACAAATATTTGCTGAAATTGAAGCTTTATATAAATCAAGGAAGTGAAACATGCCACCCCATCTCCTTGTTTGAAACATGGAGCTTTTTGAGGTTCTGACTGATCCAAACCAGTTGTGGTGGGTTCAGACAGATTCAGACTAGTTGTGGTCAGTTCGGGCAAGTTCTAAATTGAAATTTCAAACCAATTCTCACTGGTTCAAACTTGTTCTGACTGGGTAAAATGGGTTCAAACTGATCACCACTGGTTCTGACCTGTTCAACCTGTTTCAAACTGGTATTGGCTGGCTAAAACTGGTTTTGACCAGATAAAAATGGTTAAAATAGTTTTTGGCTTGTTCTGAGCAGTTCTAACTGTCTCTGACTGGATAAATCCAGTTCTGACTGTTTTTGACATGTTCACACTTACTCAATCTGGATCTGACTGAATAAAATAGCTAAAAGGTTTTCTGGCCAGCTCTGATTAGAACTCAAACGAGTTCTGACCAGTTTAAAATGGTAAACCAGTTTATATATTTCTGACCAATCAATATAGTTCTGGGAGGTTTTGACCAGTTAAAACTGGTTCAGCCTGGTTCTGAATTCAAATAAAATGTACATAAATACCCTCATTAAAATCATTATTGCTTTAAAGCAAAATAAATAGCTCAAGATATATTTTAGCTGTGTGTATAATTTAAAACACATCTTGTAATTTTTGAATGTTAAAAATCTGATGAAAATTGTTTTATTCGATAAAGTTATATCAAGTTATATTTTATAGAGTAGTGGGCTATGATCAACCCAAATTCTGATATCAAGGTGATGTATATTTCTCCTTCAATATTTTCAAAATACACATGGAAATAGAAAATAAGATAAAATAGAACAATAAAAATTTACTAAATAAAATGAGTATTATGGATAATAGAAAAATAAGAAAAAAAGATGTGTAGGGCTTCCCTTGTGGCACAGGGGTTAAAGTAACAACAGTATCAAGCTATCACCATCCACTGCAGCATGAGTTCAATCTCTGGTCAGAGCCAGGGAGGTGACCCACATGGCACAGCAGACTTCTCCTGCCTTGCCTGATACTTCCTCAGCAGTGTATTTCCATAGATTCGCCTGTTCTGCTTCCCACTCTGTATCTAATCCTCCCACCCCCTGTACCTCTGACATACATCCAGGTCTTTATGCATTCCCACTCTGTATCTGCTTCCCACTCTGTATCTAATCCTCCCACCCCCTGTACCTCTGACATACATCCAGGTCTTTATGCATAGATAAATAAATATTTTTTTAAAATGTATAAACACAGTACAGTACATCATCATTTGAGCAGCCAACAGTTAAGGCTTTTATAACATACAAAATATCGAAAAATGAAATAGAACCTTTCAAAATTATTTAACTGTAGGTTGTCCCTTACTCAATTTTTTTTTATATTCCCATCTTTCTCTGTGGTCAGAACTAGACTACAATGTTTTCAAAAGAAAGAAGTCTTTAGAGATCACAAACAACCAATTTCACACTACAAGCAGTCGTAAATAGAGCTAAATTCCCTTTAGTAATACACTATTTATCTTTGTGCTTCATTGAGTTCAAAGAAAAGTATTTTTGAGAGTTTAAGCAATTAACTTCTCATTTTTTTCTATTCTAGAAAGGACGTTATCAGAGAGCTTGAGATTAGGAAGTTACAGAGCTATCAGAGTTATTCTTAGTGTATGAAATTTCAATTTAGCAAAACATGTAAAACCCTAAAGGCAGTTAAGACCCAATATAGGGAAAGCATTTTGGTTTCACAGTATATTTATTTTGCAACATCACTGACCAAACTGATTTTCTGCTGAATTGAAATGAGGAGGTATTAGTTTCAGAAATTATTCTGTGCTGTGTATTTGTTACTAAATCAATGCTATGGCTTACTTACAAAATTCTCTAAAAATCTGTCAAACTACCTGTGCAAATCAAAACTCACAATGTAGATATCTGACATTTAGAGTACTTTCAAAAGAAACTGAAATGTTTTAAGTTAATTAAATATGTACCCCATAAATAGGAATTATTAGATATTGATCTGTTGCCAAAAACTGTCATTTAGAATCATTATCATTTTTGTTTTATGTTGATTTAAATCTATTTTAATATGTGTATATAGACTATAAGAAAAAAATGAGATAATTAATAGGTGTTTATAAAACAGTTATACAAAAGGAGATGGAGAGTAACAAGGAGAGGTTTGGAGAAGATGGTGATACCACAGTCACAGTTATTTCTCCTTATCATCCTCTCAATTCTTCAATATTACCTGTCAAAGCAACTAGTATAGTATATAAGTAAATATTCTTTGTTGATATTAACAATAAAAGTGGGTGGCATGTATTCCCTACAGACGCATAAGAGCTTGGTGACAAACACTGGTTCTTAGTTGCACCTGGACCAGAGTGCTTAAAGGGACCCCCTTTTACTGCACCCATCTGCTTATTGGTTTTTCTTCATCACTATCAGTTTCAACATGACTTTAGACATTTTCTACTTCAATGCCATGTGTCTAAGATGGCGTCTTCTTGCCACTGTGGACATGTGGCAGCCAGACTCTAGGCCAAGTTCTAACTCATTCTAACTCATAAAGAAAGCAGAAGATACAATAGTGGATGCTCCTTGAGCTGCTGAGATGCCCCAGCACAGAATCAGACAAGCGACACTCAGAACAGCAGCTGCAGGAGTTCAATGGCCTAACAAATGGCCACACTCATGCAGCTCAATGAGTCACCCAGCTCCAAGTCTTTGCCTTCTCCACCAGGTCACAACAGCAGCAAAACTGGAGAGCAGTTTCACTCTCTCGGCTGCTTGCAAAGCCTCTGAACTTTACCTCCACCTACAGAGGCCCACAATAGCCTCCTGGAAGATAGGCATGGTGGGACCAAAATTCACTGACCCAAATGCTGGAGATTCAAAAATAACTTAAATCCTGAAGACTGAATGAATCCACCCCTGTCTGCAGTCACTTATATTTCTTATCAGTTGCCCCGTCCCAAAATATGATACTTTTTACCATTTTCCCTGGGTTGTCTATCCTCACCAGCATCCCCTTCAAGTGGGCACCACCTGTAATCACCTTTAATTTCCTCCAGGGACAGTCACCACCTTTTGGCTGCCAAAAGACCTGTAACAGTCTTTTGGCTTTAGCTACCAGTTACAAAACCTACTATTCATTACACTCGAATCTTTTATGAGCACATACTGTTATTATTTTTGTCTGAAGACCAGAGGTGCAGTTCCAATTCTAAAGGACTACCCAATGAAATTATATTAAGATATTTCAAGCAGATAATCAAATCAATGAACCGTATCTGCTGGAAACTATAACTGGTTCTATGACTTTAAATAATACCTGTATTCTTAATTCCCCACCCAGCATTTCTACTCTTCCACCCTCTTCCCCTCTTTTAGATTGCTCATCCAGCAAGTCAAGTAGTTTAATTTGTGTATCTAGTTTGGTGACTCAGGTACTCTTCCATTTATTGCCACTGGATCCTTTCATGGGAGAAACATGGTGAAATAATTCCTATTATTAATTACAAACCAAAACAAAATGCATGTACTACTATGGAAGAATATCAAACACATAAGACAAGTATATATGAGAAATTACTGGATTTAATAACCCTATTAAATCAATGACTGTCAACTTGAGTTAAAAAACTCATCAATGTGTACTTTACAAGAAAACACACATGAAAATAAAGGTCAAATATAATAATATGGACAAAGATTTATCACACAAATGCTCTAACATAAAGAAATAATGTTTACAGTAGTGCTAGATTCATGGTAATAATCATTAAATAGAAATAGTCAATTTATTTTGAGAAAAAGGTCAATTACATAAGTATTATTTTCTTTCTTACTATCATAGTAAGATATAAAATTAAAACCAAACTAAATAGAGAATGCCAGAAATTTTGAAACTAAAGAAAGCTTGCTGGAAATTTTAATATGTCATTAATTGTCTTTGACAAGTTAAAGAGAGGATATTCCTTTGTGTATAGAAACCTTGAGTGTTATTGTATAATTAAATTAGTAGTTATTTAAATTGATTGAATTAATGTAAAACTAAAATTATATACTATTCTAGCCTCAGAAAAAGTTTCAAAGTTGGTAATACATATCATTTTAAGTTGTGTAGAGTGAAAGAGACGGTAAGACAAATTTTCTATATAAAATTTTAGAAAGAGAAAAGAAAAATGAAAGAATAATGTAGTATTTCAGATTTCAAGGTTCACACATATTGCATGCTATATTATTTTGCAAGCAGGGAAGTTGTTGATTATATTTTATAAATGTAGAATTTCTTTTATGTTATAAAGTATCAAGTGGAAAATATTTAGTTCAGTACTAGTATTACATAAAAATCTTAACTAAACTAAAAAATTGTGCATTAAAAGAATAATTCTCCAATATAAATAGCATTTCAGGAATTTAGAGCCGGTATACAATTTTTATTTTTAAAGATGACAATATAATACAAAATTAAGAAATATGTTGATATCATATTTTACATCCTTAAGTCAATAAGAAATCTAATAGCTTTAATGGATGCCAAAACATTATCTTGATATAATCTATTTGTAATAAAACATTTGGAAAAAAAATCATTGAAAACACTATGATAAACTAAAAGTCAGTATAATGCTAATATATTAAATATATTTCTGGAGTATTTGTGACACAAAAATGTTCAAATATAATGTAATGAACATCTATGAAATCAGAACTCAATAAGTAACACCAGTTCAAATGTTATGTATCATATATTGGGATTTATGTATGGCTAATTTATTTTCTTAGTGTCTTTGTTTTACTTCAGTATCTCAAAATCAGATATTTTGACTTCAGGAAACCATTAATCTCTTCCTCGAGCATTTGTGATCTTTACATTGTTTAAAATACTTTCCTTCACAGTTATTCAATATTTTCTATTAAATGTTTTACAGTTTTGTTTTTCATATTTAGTCTTTAATATATTTGGTAATGATTTTAGTGCAGGATACACATTAATTTTTCATATACAAATTATCAATTCATGCAGTACACTTACAAGGATACCACATACATCAATGAATTACCAGTTATAGTTCTGGAATCTTACCTCAGTTCTATTCATCTTCACAGTCTTTCACAATTTGTTATTACTTTAAGTACTATAGGATTATGTTAATCTTGTTATTTTGTAGTTGCAACTCACTAAATTGTTTTGTTTCTTCAAAACTGTATTATTCCTACATAGTTTTCTATTTTCCCATATAAATTATAAAATCACTTTGACACATTCTATAAACAAAATAAACAACTCTGTTGGACTACATGCTGAATTTGCACTGAATTTTTAGATTGATGTGATAGAGTTGTCATCTTTAAGATAGCAAGTCTTTACTTCCATGTTCAAGGTAAATTTTCCTTGTTTCAGGTCTTTGTTAATATTGCTCAACAAATTGTCATTTTCCAAAAAATATATTCTGTATTTAACATAATATCCTTTATTTTGTAAGAAAGGAATTTATTTTTTGAAAGAATATGCTCAGTTAGCACTTTGAGGAACACTTGAGGTGATTTAACTGTTCTGTATCTCAACTTTCATAATAAATGCTTAATAATTGAGCCACACATTACATGAAATCTGGGATGCCCATGTAACTGTATTTTGTTGGTCCATGGTGTGGAATATGCTAATAGCACTATGTCATGAAATAGATGTTGTACATATGAGTCTGAGTTCAAACAAAAGTTGAAGACATAAGATGTATAAGCATTTTGCCAGAAGTTCATGCTCATATCCCTGCTACATTGCCCATTTCCTGTCAAATGTTCTATAGCTTCAGGAGTAATTGTTTGGTTTATTATTAATATATGAAAATAGGCAGCTACAATACTACAAAAAACTTTGAAGTAATCCTGAAGTAAAATCCTCCTACTGAGTAGAAAGTCAAGCAGGGCAAGTTGTTTATATCCCAGGAAAGATAGTGATAGTAAGAGGTCCAGATTTATGCTAAATCATGTATAGTGACTAATGATTTAGATGAATGATCATGTATGTGGAAGGAATATGATTAGAAAATTGTAAGCATGTGTACAGAACTTTTTAATTGGTTACAGAGCATGCAGATATTTGAATTTTATGTAATTGTTCATAAAAGACAAATCTCAATAGCTAAGTAGTTTAATAAGCAAGTGTATCAGATAATCCATCCTGTAGATATCGGTACATTTTCCCCCAATCCAACCATGGCTTTGCATATTCTTTCAAAAAATAAATTCCTTTCTTACAAAATAAAGGATATTATGTTAAATACAGAATATATTTTTTGGAAAATGACAATTTGTTGAGCAATATTAACAAAGACCTGAAACAAGGAAAATTTACCTTGAACATGGAAGTAAAGACTTGCTATCTTAAAGATGACAACTCTATCACATCAATCTAAAAATTCAGTGCAAATTCAGCATGTAGTCCAACAGAGTTGTTTATTGTAAGTTTATTGGTAAACTTGTCATGGCAATAGGAATAGAGTATGTACATGAGCTCAACAGCATGAACTTCCAAACATTCAGTTATCTGATTAGTCACTGCTGACTGTCCAGTGCATCTAAAGTAGAGACCAGAATGACTCTCCAATATGACACTGTTCTGGGGCTACTTAAAGGTAATTATATAGGGATGTGTCCATCCTCATGGAATAAACCCTTATGTGATAAAGTTATGACTTCTCTGGGTCTCTAGAACATCTTACAATCATGGCACTTCACATTATACTGTTTCTAACTGCAGAACTCATTTTAAGCAACCAACTGTGTCAATGGACTCCTATTTATGGGTTTCACTGGTTTTACTAACCATGTTCTCTAATAACCTGTGGAATGACTATGTTTTAAAAATAAGCTTTTTATTGGAAACACTTCTAATTGCAAAAATGTAGCAAAGAGAATACAGTGTTCCTGTATTTGCTTCCTGTGAATACATTTTCAGATAACATAACATGTACATGTTATCATGCTACATTGCCATGGTAGAATCATCAAAATTAATAAAATTAACAAACCAATATTGGTACATTGCCATGAACTTGATTCAAATTTTGTTAGGATTTCATCAGTTCTCAATCAGCATTCTTTTTTTAAAAATTCCCCTTCCAGACTCCAACACAGAATACCACACTGCAAAGAGTTGCCATGTCTCCTTGATCTTCTCTGTTCTGTGAGTTTCTCAGAATTCCTGTTTCATGAAGGTACTTATGAAGAACAAAGATCAATTATTTTGTAGACTCTCTCATTTGAGATTTGTCTGATGTTTTGTGATGATTAGACTAAAAAAACACCATGTTACTTTTCAGCTCAGAAGGTTGGTTTAGGCTACTATGTGTAGTTATAACTCAGACATATTGTCACTGGTCTGCTGGCTCACTTAGTTATTGTGAGGCATCGTCCTTGTGGCTCTACTTTGCACTCTTGCAGTTTCAACTGGACTTCTTTTTTTAGCTTTCCACATTCTGGATAAGGGCATACAACTCTGAGACAGCAGGAAGTATGCTCTCTGCTTCTCCATATATTGAGATCACTTTCTTCCTTTTTTATGGATCCTGGTTCCAGTGTTTATTTTTATGAAGAAATCTTCGCTTGCAGGTCATCAGCAAGATGAGGATTGGGACTTGGAAATATGATACTCTAACATAGGTTCCAGGATGATCCTTTTTGTATGTTCTATTTTTTCTTCGTTCCTCCCAATTTACATTACTTTTTCTTCATAGCCATTTTCTTTGAAGACTTCAGGTCCAGCACATGATGAAGAAGCTATAACTATATTTAATTGTGTAATCAATAAAATACTTTAATTTCTTAAAGTCAAATCTCCACTGTGAACTCTCTAATTTATGCCATTTCTCAGAATTCTATTTCTGTGATCCAATTCTCAATGACAACTGTAAATCTGGAATATGAGGTTATCGAGTCATCTGTACATTTCCAGAGGAATTATGAGCCTTATCCTACCCTTCAAGTCACTGTATTATGGAAGATCTCAACAAGAATCATGAATAAAAGAAAAAAGATTTAAATCAATGCTGTCTCATGTCAAGGCTTGTATCCTCAACTATTGTGCTGTAATCAATGAATGTTCTCTCAGTAAGTTATATAACCATATATCAAACAATTAAGAAAGGCTTTGTAATTTACTTTTTTACTATTGTAAATTAGTATTCCTAGGAGAAAGAGGTATTTAAAACATCAATCTATAAATATGAACATGAATAAAGCAGCTATGTGTTTAATAATTACTATATTTTATGAAGTAAGACTTGAAAGGATAGAAGGAAATAATAAATTTTGGGATAATTGTTGGAAGACTTACAAAACTAATTCATAGAAATTGAATTATATTTACATAACATGGTGCTATAGTAACTCCACTGTGATAATTAAAATGCTAATATTAGCATGTATTATATTCAGTATGGCTTATATTGTATTATTTCTGAGATATCCATGCGTGTCTATACAAGTAAGTTTGTGTGTATATATGTGTATGGGTATGAAATCACCTTGTTGAATAAGCAAAGAATAAACAAGTGTAGCTACAAATTGGCTTACTAGAAAAGCCCAAAATTTAAGTCTTATCATTTCCCTTATCATATGCCCACTCTGGACCATAAATCCAGGCTGGAAATCTTCTGTAAAATATATAATGTTCAAGTTGCCTTAATTTTGCTTTCTCCATACAATTTTTATTTTAAGGACCTGGAATATATTCTCTCTCTAGAAATTTTGGGATTTTTTTTTTTGAGGAGTGCTCATTTTAATTTTATTTTACTCTATTATTTTTCTTACCATGTTTGCTTTCTTTCCTGAGGTATAGTTCCTTTTGGGATTTTTTAAAAGAATAATTACTCTACAGGTAACTCATTCAAGATTAAGATAAACCTTTATGTGTATTGAAAGTTACACTGAAGCTAAAGAAAAACATAACTGCTGTTAGTTATATGTCATATATCATACCTTAGGGACAGAGTATGAAGTTAGACTACACAGAATGATCTAATATACCAATTTTTAAGGCTTTTACACTTTGAGGATATTTACCTTAAATTATGTAGGTGGGATGGATACCTCATCTTTTACTCCCTTGGCATCTCACATTTTATGTATATTGTTAATATTTTCTCCTTTGAAATAAGTGCTATATGTGAACTCTGAACAGCTGGATAAATTTATGTGTTTATGGAAGAAAGAAATGTAGTTGTTAAAGGAGGTATAGGCTGGTCTAATTCTTTTCATTTCCAACATTAGGAAGCTCTTGTATAAGTAATGACATTAAACCTGATATATCTTTAGTCACTCTGTCTATGCCATAATAAATAAGAAACACCAATGACCTCTTGAAGGGGAGACCAGAAGTTTGGAAAATATCTATTTAGTAGATGGTGACTTTTGGGACTTCATACCTTTATGGGTATATGAAGTAGAGTTGGCATTTAGTAGATATTCAGGTTGAATGTAGGACACAGAAAAACCAAACAAAATGAAAAAATTCAGCTGGAAATGAAAATAAGAAAATTCAAATCATAGACTATGACAATTACTTAAAATATATTGAAACATATAGTACTTAAAATATATTGAACATAAGTACTTAAAATATATTGAAAGTTATGGTTTAAAATATACAGTTAATTTACATAGATGTTTAGACTAAGGAAAGCAAACTAGATAGTATTGCCTTTTATAAAACAGACATGGGATGATTGTTTTCTATCAACTGCAAATAGATGCGTGGATCAATTATTAAGTACTTTGAGATGTTCTTGATGAACTTTAAGACACATACTTGACCTCTTGTTCTGCTGTTATTATTTTACCCTAGAAATTGACTGTTATATAAAATCTTTGTTTATAAATACCATCTGTTTCTGAAAAAAATAAAGTCTTAGACTGACTAATGGAGACATAAAAATTGTTTCTTCCTAAAAACTGAAATTGCTCATCCTATCATTAGAATTTTTCCAAAAATGGAATCAAAACGAGACTGTAAATTTCTCCTAAAATAAACTCTACATTTGAGTGGTCATTTTCTGTCAAAGTTAAAGTTTAGGGAACTGTAAGTCTAAAGAAATGAATTTATGACATTTTTATTACTTTTTATTATTCAATTCAGCATTTAAGAAACAACTAATATACAATACTAGTATCTCACTTTTAAAAGTGAAAATTTTGTTTCTACTTCTTTGCACACTGTAAACTCTGGATCCTATACAAACTGTAGTTATGCAAAATATCATGTATTTATTACTGAACTAAATTAATCTAATTTTAGTTTGAAAAGAATTTGTGTGACATTTAGAGAGACCTTTTCACATTTGTTTCATATCAGCTTCCAGCATTCAGCAAGTAATCTGTTTCTGAAATTCAAATTTGGCATAAACAAACAGATTTTATTTCAGCCTTTTATAACAGCATATTCTAATCTGTGCATGCATTTGCAACAAAACAAAAAAATGTAGAAAAATTAAGTATTTCCTTTCCTTTTACAAACTTACAAGGTTTCAAATACATTTTAATTGAAAGATTCTTCCTGTTTGTATACCACTTAATCCTCAAATAATTTGAGTTGGTATATAGTTTGTTTTCAGCATAACTTTGACTTAGTATATATCAATTATAGGGTCATTAAAAAAAACAACATTGAAACATAGGTTTGAGATTTACAATCTTTAAAATATAAATTATACCTCTCCTATAGGATAACTGTGAAGAATGATTAAGATTCATTAAGAAATATAAATATGTCATTATATATGTTTCATACACAAGGATGCACATGTAAGTGTTAGAAATCGATATGGTGAAGCAACACTGTAACTTAAGTTGAAGTAGTCTTTTGCAATCTATATGTCCTTTGGACTTTCATACTAGTGAAGGCAAATATGAAAATGAAAGGTTTTATAACTTCAATTATATCCCAAAAAGAAATAGGAAACAAAATGGAGCAAACATACTGTTTAAGTTAGGCAATTTTGATGCAAGACAACTCTGAAAAGAATTAGTAACAGAGGACTCTATAGAAGGTGCATTGAAAATTAATTTTAAGACACATTTTTAGCAATAAAACTGTTAGCCCCTCTATTTATGACTGTTACCTTTATAGTTTCTTTGTGAAAACTCTGCCAGTTGTTTAAAGAACATGTAAATATGGTTGCTAGGGTTACATAGATCCAGATTTTTCCTGCCATACCCACTACCAATTAAGTGACAATTATCAAAATAATTAATTCTCTAGCCTGTTTCTGATTTATTTAGCTTTAACTACAAATTGGAAAAATGAAAGTTGTTCTTTCAGTTTACTTTCAATACAATTGTGTACTAATGTTTTTGATGATTAATATTTATATTTATCATAATAGTGTACTTTTTTAAGATTTATTTATTTATACATACAAGATCTGGGGTATAGGCCAGAGTGTGGGAGGTGAGAGGATTCACCAGAGACAGAGCGGGGAGCAGAACAGGCAAACTGACTGAAACATACTGCTGAGGGGAGCAGCGGGCGAAGCTAGAGAGGTCTGTAAACCATGTGGGTCCCCTTCCTGGCCAGTGGTGGAGATTGAACTCACGCTGCAATTTGCTTCATAGTGCGTTGCTTAACCCACTGTGCCACCGGGAAGCCCAATAGTGTACCTTTTCAATGACACAGTGACAAATAAAATTAGCATTATATATAGCATTTTATAATAGAAATATGAAATTATACATTTTATACTAATGTATCATTAAATTTGAAAAGAGTATGTTAAAATAATATGCTCAACATATATGTCTTCTTTATTATATATTGGATTGTCTATTCACATATTATCATACAATATCACCTATTATATATTATTCATTTTAATCATATATTAATTATATATAAGTCTATTTTTTAGATTAACCACTGCTACAAAATAATTTCTTTTATATCATGATGTTTGTTGGGTCATAACCTGGTCGCTTCCAGGTATGATTTGAAACTGACTCCCATACACAAAGGGGAAGATAAAACTGAAGAAAGAGACATTACCACTCCAGATTGGTAGGCAGGGAATAAGGGAACTTGCTGAGCTTTGTCTTGGAAAACTGCAAGATGAGAGAGCTTTTCATACAACTACTGCAAAATTTCACAAGTTTTATTTGGTTATATGTGTATTTTTTCCACATAGACTCAACAGCACATTACACATTTCTCAAGACCACAACCTTGGAGCATCTTTCAGGAGTATGCCTCCAGGTGAGGGAGAAGAGAAGCTTTTGAATGTCCATGTCCACCTATTGGGTCAAACAAAACAGTCAACATTCTCTTGATCATCTGCCCCAGATTTGGTGATATGTGATTTCACAAAATGTTAATGTATTACTTTTATGAAGTATAAACATTATGCATGGATAAACTCTCTTTTGAAACATATCAATTCATTAAATAGATTAAGTAAAATATTATTTCACAATTCATGCATCCATGATTAATTATCACTTCATGCTGGGATTAATTCCATAATTTCAGGTTTTCAGGTCTGACCTCTCAGCCAGGAACAGATCCCAGGTTGAAGTGGTGGTGCTGAGTCCAAGCTATTAGATAACCACAGGTTAGAGTCTCATAAAGCTGCAGCAGGAACTTAGCTGATGCTCAGGCAAGCAAGTTAAAAGAGGCAGATTTGTCTAAAGAAAGAAAGTTTATTAAGGAGAAAAGAAACAGAAATAAAGTGGTTCTCCAAGGCCAGTGGAACCAGGCCAGCTAGGGGTAAGGAAAACAAAGTGGAGTCATGCTCATGAACATTCTTCCCCTAATTATTCTAAAGCCCCATCAGTCTCTTTGTGATTGGCTAGTTTTCAATGGTCTCACTCACTCTGCCTTCATTTCTCTGTGCCAGAACTAAGTTTCTGTGTCTCAGCCCTTACCTTAGAGTCCTTTTTCTTTATTGCCCTTGTTCCAGAATGTCCTGTTGCCCCTAGTCCTGAGGTGTTTGATTAGTCCCCTGTGAAGTTGATTGCTCTTATCTCTAGAGCCTTCCTTTTTTTCTCTGAGGCTTCTCTCCTATTCTAGTCTGACGCTAAGAATTCTTCACTTCTCTTATGACTCAGAATGACACAGATTTTGTAAAACTCTATTGCTAGATTTCATTTTTATAATATAAGCACTAGGATATTCTCAAAAGAATAAGTAGATGGAAATGAAAGGATTTCCATATAACAATGTCACATAATTCTTTGAATTTCTCCCCAGATTTTTCTGAGGAATTATTATTCAGCATGATATTCAGCATGAGATTCAATTGTGTTACATATATCAGTAGTTTAATTTTTTTAGTAACTAGTTTATTTTAAATATTAATCTAGTGTATTCATTAACCAATTGAAGGGTATTGTGTGTTTTCAATTTTTGAAAATATTATATAATTTCATGTATATATTCTCATACTGTTTTTATGCGATCATGACATTTTATATCACTTCCTTAATATTTAAAAGAGAAATTGTTGGCTAATATGTTAGTTGGGTGTTTAACTTTATAATTAACATTCAATTTTTCCCCAAAGTGGCAACATTATTTTGCATTTTTACCTGCATTGTATCAGTTTCAGTTGCTACCCATACTTTCCAGAATTTGGCAAAATTGTTGAAAATCAATTGACCGTATATTTGGATTTATTTCTAGGCTCTACTGTTCTTTTGATCTATGTGTCTACTCTTTTGCCAATTCAAACTGTGTTATCTACTGTTGCTATAGATTGCATTTTGAAATCATATGATTTAAAACCTAAAACTTTCTTCTTTTTCAATATATTTCAGCTATTCCAGTTTCTTTTGAAGGTGTTTTGATTTCTATAAAAAGAAATCCAGCCTGATTTTCATGGCAGTTGCAAAATATCCATAGTACAAATTGATATTGACATCTTCACACTATAGAGACTACTAGTTCACAAACACAGAATGTGTACATGTTTATTTTAGTCTCTTGATTTCACTCACCAGTGTCTTGTTGATTTTGTAAAGGGCAAAAGTTGTTTTGCAGTGCCTAGAGGTAAAAGGCAGTCTTCAAAAGTACAGGAGTCAGCTTTTACAAGAAATAAAAGTATATATTATGTAAATGACAATTTTTATATTGTTCTTTTCTCATTTATCTCCCCTTCCTTGGGATTTACAGTCCCTGCTTGCTGGTTTATGTGGTTAATCAGCATGATCAGTAATAATCTGTTCGGCGAGTTTCAGGTTGACCATCTGTACAAGAAGTCCAAATAAAAGTGCTCTAATTTTTTTTGATCCAATGCTTGCATTTTGCAAGCCTCTCCAAGAATCCATTAAGGTTACTAGCAATTATCAGTTATATTCAGCTCTTCCACTTTAGCATCCAGAAATGAATCTGCTAATTTAAACCATCATTCCTCCATTGTTGACTTGCAAAATACCCTGGGGAAGATTTCAGGGAGAAATCAGTTAAAAGCCCAAAGTTACTTCAAAGCCCTTCAATACCTTTAGGATTGCTATTTGGCCTATAAGCCAACAGAGATCAAACAAAAGCTATAGTCACATAACTGAACTTATGGTAAGGAAGAATAGCACAAACAGAAATGTATAATTTTAGTAGGAGACCAAAACTAAAGGGGAAAAATCATTAAAACAACAACAAACAAAATTCTGAGTTTTAGAGCAGCCCATTGAAATGCCATCTTGGAAACGTAAGCCTAAGGGGAAGGCCATCTTGGAAACATAGTCCTTAGAGGAAGGAGCAGGCACCATTGTTTGATCTGGCCATGTGGTTTCAAAGTATTATTGTCTTTTGAGCAGAACTGCTTACTGAGTTCCAGAGAAGCCCACCGTGAAGTTTCAAAATCCATTTTGGAGCACATTCCATTTGGATCTAGCCATGTGGTTTTGATGGAGGCTTAGAGTAGAAAATTTGTGAATGGGACATCACAACACCAGAAACTGGAGATGGGGGTAGAAATGATTAAAATAGTCATTAAACAAGCTATAGAAAAGTAAAGTATCCAGAGGCTTACCCTGAGGCCCAGATGGAAGTGGCAAATGGAGATTGAGGACCATTGTAAAGAAAGCACCAGTCCTTTGAAATCAACCTAGTTAAACCAAATATAGAAAAAAATCCATAGGGGTCCTGGAAATAATTTAATAGCAGTTAACAGTCCCACAAAGGAATGAATTCCTCCCAGAGAAGACTATATCAGTGCAATTTCTGCACTGTCAAGAAGCAGCTCTTCTGCTTGTCCCTGATTATGCAAGTGTTGTTGTTGTTGTTTTTTAACCAACCTTCTCTTGCAAAGCAATGAAGATAGCTCTCCTCCCAAGACTGCCAACCCATGACTATGCAGGTATCTCTTTTAACAAACCCATCCTTTTCAGGGTCAGTTCTTTCTGCTTGCTTGCTTCTTTGCAAGCATCCTTTGTTGTTCTTTTCATTTTTATAATAAAATCTCTCCATTTTCATGTAACTAAAGGTCTCAGCCTTGTGGAGAAGCTTACCACTTGCCATGGAAAGGGGAGCTCTGGTGAAATTTTTCCAGAAGTAATCCAAGGACCCTGTGCTCTGAATGAACACCCCTCCAAAATGACATCAGTTTCAACACTAGGAATCTTGTAGTAAAGCTGCTTGCTACCACACAGACAAATTCCACAAAATTAAATCTCTGAACTCATGACTGAAAACAGTTGCACAAACAGTTTTCACAAAGTCAAAGCTAGGTTTTCTTAAGGGTCAAAAGCAAATCTACACATATATGAAACACAAACATTAGAGGAACAAAAAAACATGTTTGTCCCTCTGCTTGCCCCGGAGAAACCAACTTTCCACATGGGGCTGACGAGCCATGGATGGCTTAAGTCCCTTCCACATTTGGTGTCAAATCTGTTAGTAGAATGAGGGGCACCCTGGGATCCTCAAACTTGCCTGTTCTAAATGGGTTCTGCCATTCGCTGCTTAAAGATAAACATACTTTTGGTATGTAGAATGTTCAATGGAAAAGAACTTGATACAATTAGCATACAATGGAGAGAAGAGAAAGAATATAGTTAAAATAATTTCCAATTAAACATCCCAAGTTACCCATCCCTTGTGGTTAAATGCCCAGCCAAACAGCACTGACTTGAAGTGGGGTCACAGAGGCGTGGAACCTTGCCATAAGTCTGTGGGACCCATAAAATAGTGGCAAGGTAGGTCTGGAAAGAAAAGAGGAAAACCAAAATACAAGTCAAGACAAAAGCTACCATTGTCAGCCTCCCACAGGTATCTCACCCACATTTCCATCTCTTTCAAGGGTCTCCTTCTATATCCCCCAGATTCCTGGGACAAGGCCAAGGCCAAGAAGCAAATAAGACTTCTTCACATGATGTGCTTCCACCAGATCTTCAGCTTTCCTCCTCCTTTTCTTTCTTCCATTCTTTTTCTAGCTTCTCCTTGCTGCCCAGTTCCACCCTTCTTTGGATGATGCAGGGAATCTGGAACCTCTCCTTTCTATGGATATCACACATTATAATTCTATTACAGAGCTTCCACACTAAGGATATGATTTGTCTTTATGTAACAGCTTGCAGAACCTTTCTAGACAGTGCAACTTTCAGGGTATCAGGGTACCCCCACAGTCTATACACAAATATTACTCTGCACTATGTACTAAACCAAGCTGACTACTAGAATTTATACATTTTCTTTTCAGAGATAGGCAATTTTTTCTATTTTCCAGTTTCTTATAATGGATCATTTGGTTTTCTGGGTATTGAAATTCAGCCATTGAGTAACATTTTAGAGGAAAAATACAAGAGGAAAACTCTGAATATGTATGGATTTATTGGTTCTTTGATTATTCTCAGTATACACCCAGCTTCAAATTCTGTGGTTTTAATGTGTGCTTTGGTTGGGGCTGGTTGCTTCAGAATTTTATTTAATGTCCTCACTTTTCTTTTTCCTTTAGGCTTTCCTAATTTTAGCCTACTCTTTAGAAACATTTCTTCATTTTCTTTTGTTACCACTAGTGGTAGTTTATTGTAAATTTCCTGGGGTGCTAGAGTCATTTTGGGATAGGGAGGGGGAGAGTAGAGTGTTTTCTGCTGTTTTATTCCCCCTAATTGTATTCAGAGCCTCTGTGGTGGATTCTTGACAATGGGGATTTGTAATCTATTCTCTCTCTATATAATGGCTTGATATATCCATTTAGCTGGTCAAATGAGGATTTCTTTGACCTTTCAAGGAGTAGATGTGTTTTGTCAGAATGATTACTATTACCCTTCTTTTCTGTCTTTAGGGTGACTGAGATTATAGCTCAATGGTTTAAGATTTCTCTGTAGGAGAATGGAGTAAAAGATATGGGGTAGAGTTTGTTCTTTTCTTCTTGGTGTCTAATGCTCTCCTCCATGGGGTAGGCAACCAAGAAAGTGGATTTCTTTCTTGCAAGTGATAGGGTTTATGAGGATCCTGTGAGTGTATGTGAATGTCCCCTTGTCTTCTGACCTTCAGGTTTTCTGTCCTCCCATCCTAGCCTGCATTTAGTCTTTAGCAATTTGTTAACATTAACTACTTTATTTCTACCAGATTTTATGGTACCTGGTATCTCTAAGCCAATAACGAATAAGTGCTTGCATTGCATCTTTCATTAAAAGAATATGTCTCTATTTCAAATTTAGCATAATTCTTACTGTGTTTAACTCTCTAAAGGAATTTTGTTGCATATGTAACTTGTTTTATTTGTGGTGAGAAAAAAACTTCTGGCTTTCAAATGTTATTTCTAAAATATGTGTGTTATATGGCACAAAGGAAACATGGACACCAGGGCTATCAAGAAGCAGTATTAATACACCAGTGCCAACTTAGGGGATTCATATCCTAAAGATGAGCCCTTTTTGTAGGAAGTCAGGGGCTTATATACACTTATAGTTTCTACAAGGTTCTGGGTGGGTTTCCACTTGCAGCTATACATGATCAGATGACGTGGCTATATGCCAAGAGGTGAGTCGTATAGTTGCATACCAAGGAGTGAGTAAGTATCAGGAGTCATGGGTCCCCTCAGGTCTGTTCTGCCTCATGGCTGTATGTGGTCTATCAGGGACTAAGTTGCATACCAGGGACTGAGCAAAAGGTTGTTACTAATGTCCTTAGACTGCTTAACTCAGTTGACCAGGCTTATGTCAGCTTGAAATTTTTTAGGTTCCCATTCAAAAGTTTTGTAAACAATAAATGTATATCATCTGATCTTAAGAAAGTATGTTTAATGAGGTCCTCCCTGATGGCACAGTGGGTTAAGCAGCACAGTGGGTTAAGCAATGCACTATGAAGCAAACCACAGCCACTGCAGCACGAGTTCGATCTCTGCAGCCGGCCAGGGAGGGGACCCACATGGCATAACAGACTTCTCCAGCCTCGCCCGCTGCTCCCCTCAGCAGTGTGTTTCAGTCAGTCTGCCTATTCTGTTCCCGGCTTTGTCTCTGTTGAATCCTCTCACCTCTCTAAACTCTGGCCTGTACCCCAGCTCTTATATGCATAAATAAATAAAATCTTTAAAAAAAAAAGAAAGTATCTTTAATTAGTCCTATGTTATTCATATTCTCATTACTTACTATAAACATCAAATTTTCAATTGGAAACATTTTTGGTATAGAGGTTATAACTCAACTAATTTAAGTTAAAGAAAGATGTAACATTTTAGAAGACTGAAATATGATGATCTGTGCAGAGATATCTTTAATTATATAGAAAAAGAAAATGCAGACTGAAATAAGATCAGAAAATATAAGGGTACAGAAGATAAAGTCATTAAAAAGTTTTATTTCTCTAAGATTCTGTATAAGTCAGACAATGCATAGGACTTTTTTTTTTTTTATGAGAGAGGGGTTCAGAATATTTCTTTCACTTCTTTCTATATTGATTTATAGGTTTTGTGGAACACACACACAAACCTTATCATACCTAAGTATCTAACAGAATGTTTAATGTAAAGTCAGTACTTTGTGCCTGTTAATTTTTTTCTTAATCTCCTGTCAGTAGCAACAAGATTTTTTTTTTTCCCTAAAAAATCAGAAAACCATTTCCAGGTGTGATTTTAGAGTTTCTGCCACTGGTTTGGCATATAATGCTTTTGCTAGAGTCTTGGGATCTTGGTGTTTTCTTTGAGGATTAGAAGTCATAGGCACTATAAACCAGATTGTTGATTCAAGTTCCTTTGGAAACATTTTAGCTTTTTGGTCTGTTAGCATTTAGTTATTTCCACTTAAAAGCAAACACAAGCAAAGTTCCCTGTTAGAATTCTTAAATAGAAAAAAAAAAAATGTGTGATTTATTTACTAATCCCAATACCAAGTTAGCACCTATCCCTACCTCGTTTCTCCTCCCCTGCCTTTAATTGTGACTAACTTCAAGACCTCTGACACAATAAGCCTGGGTAAAATAGAAACAGTTTAAATCTGATCTTTTCTGCTTTGTCTGGCCAAAATTTCTTAATAGAAGATATTTGAGAAAGCTTGAGGTCTTATCTCCTACAAAAGCTGTTCTTCAGAATCACTTAAAATTGTTCTACCTTTTCTCTCTGTAGGGCTTTGCTAAAATCTGCGTTCAACATCCAAACCAATCAATTTTCACACTACCTAGCTAGTTTAACTATAGCTATAGTTCCTGAGGACATGAAATCTGCCTTTATCAGTTTGTAGTTCTGAAAATGTGATGATATATAATAGGTTGGCAAAGGTGAGGGTTCAGTGCTAAAGACAGAAAACATTTTTGGTATTAAGCAGGAAATGACTTAAAATATTAGGTGGTTATAAAATTAATTCAAGTTCTGGAAGTCTCAATAAAAAGGGTCAGTTTGTTAGAGCACGGATTGAGGGGTACCTCAAGACCCCTGAACTTTCTTCACATTCTAAATGGGTACTGCCATGTGGTACATAAAGACAAAGTATACACAGTGTGTAAGACTTTCAATAGAAATACTCTAATACTATTAGTTTGCAATAGAGAGAAGAGAAGAAAGGGTAATATTTCCCCAATGAAATATCCAAAGTTACACATACCTTTTTGGGTAAATGCCCAGCCAAAGAGGGTTGGCCCAAAGTGGGGCCACTGAGGCTCAAAAATTTGCCACAAGTCTAAGGCACCTCTGTCAGGGAACCATAGGGGAAGTAGCAAAAGGGCCCAGAAAATTCTGGAGTAAAAAGATCAAAATCAGGTTACAAATCAAGGTAATAGTTACCCATTGTCAGCTTCCCCATGTGTTTCACTTCCAGATGTCTCCACATGTCTTGACTCCACCTCATCATACCCCCCTAGTTGCTGGTGAAAGTTCAAACCTAAGAAGGAAGTGATACTTCTTTAGTAGAGATTGATGCAGTGACATTTCTCTCTTCCTGCAGCACCAGATAAGCATTCTTAACAAGTTTGTTTAACAAATTTGTTTTCTTACAGTCTAAGGAAAAGAAAGGTCATTCCTAAGAAGATAACAAGGAAGTTAAACAGGTGTTAACAAAGCAAGCTGGCACCTACCCAAAATCTCCATCTGCCTGCATTAAAAGGACATGCGGACTCTTCCTATCTTCCCTTTGCAGACCCTTGCCTATCTCTCTCCCCTCTATCTTTTTTTAACTCCTTTGTATAAATACCCCTGCAATCTGCCACAGAGCAAGATGGTGGTCTTTCAGACATGAATCTGCTGCCCTCCTCACTTTGTCGACAAATTAAACTACTTTTCTATCCAAACTTTGTCTCCTTTTACTGGCTGAGGGAATCTGAGGCCAGCATTCAGTATTATATATACCTCCTTCTCTTGTTACAGGACAACCCTAATATAAAATGGGTTTGCCTGACTGGGTCGTCACCCACATGCTTGAAAAAAAGGCACTTATAATGCCCCAACTGCAGGCACACACAATATAGGTTGATAAAGGGTTTTATTTACAAGAGAAGGGGAAATAGTGTAGTGAATAACATAAGGAGAAGAGAGGGGTACAGATCCATAAATAAATGTCCTACCGGTTCCTCGGTGTGCTGAGAGCGGGTTCTCAAGGAAAAGAGAGACCACCAAGGCCCTCATGTCTGCTTTTATACTCAGTCTGGCTGCTTAACTTCACCTTCAGGTCCCAGTGATCTGCTCTTTGACAATGATGTTATGGGATTTGTAGTTCTTGGACCTTGTAGGTCTGGAATGGGGGTTGAAGTCCATAACCTATTTGTGTAATCTATTCAGGAGGGTCTTTCCCCCCTAAACTCTCCCCTGCTCCAAGTCCTCTTCAGCTTCCCCTGCTGCTTTAGGTGTGGCAAGGAACTTGGAAACTTTCCCTTTTGTGGTGATCACACTGTTACAAATTGGAGAGAGTAACTTTGTATATTTGTATCTGTGTCCTCTCTTATTCTTAAATTTCTCATCTTTTTTAAAAAGAGATTTCTTTTATTATGCAAAGAAGAGCTAGGGTGCAGGCCAGAGATGTGGAGGGTAAGAGGATTCACCAGACACAGAATGGGGAGCAGAACAGGCAGATCTATTGAAATCTGCTGAGGGGAACAGAGGGGGAGACAGGAGAGGTCTGCTGCCCTATGTGGATTAGCTTCCTGACCTGAGGTTGAACTTGTGCTGCAGTGGCTCCAGATAGGTTGATAGTGCTAAAACTTAACCCCTTGCTCCACCAGGGAGGTCCCAAATTTCTCATCCTTTTTAAAAAATCTTGCCAATGTTTAAGGTGTATTCTGAGGTCAGTTATTATTGTATTTAGTTAGGTCTCCATATATATCTGTTGTAGTTACCACTTTTAAGGAGAAAAATACTATATTTGTAAAGAAAATATCTAACTAAAGAATTTTATTTTAGTACTTGGGGCACATTTGTAAGATTTAAATAGAAAAGCTACCAAATCTTAAAAGTGTAAGAACTAAAATCTTCCTTTATACCAATCTAACATATTCTTCTGTGCCTTTTTCTTTTCTAAAAAAAAAATAGAAATATTCTTTAAAAAAAAAGATTTATTTATGCATACAATAGCTGGGGTACAGGCCAGAGACACGGGAGGCAAGAGGATTCACCAGAGACAGTGTGGGGAGCAGAACAGGCAGATGGACTGAAACACACTGCTGAGGGGAACAACGGAATAGAAATATTCTTATAGCGATTTACAATGAAAGTAAAAATTGCTGATGTTTCATAACTGAGTAATTTTCATATTAATAGGTTTCAATGACTATATTGAAGAATAGATATATTTTCATATATAAATGACTATATTAAGAATAAATATAAAGGCTTACTTTATTGTATTAATAGAGGAGAACATTTAGATTTGCTACTTTAATCATCACTATAATTTGCTCGTATATTAAGACATGTCAGTGGGGCAAATCTAGCTCATCTCCTCTTGTAGACAATGTTTTATTGGGCAACAACAATTTTGCTTTTGGGTCCCACTGACAAAGTTGAGTATGAGGAGCAGAGACTCTCTCAAGCCACAAAGCCTAAAAGTATTTTTTAGCTGTTTTATTTTTTTTTAGAAAAAACAAAAACATGCAGATCATTGCTTTAAAGTCTTGCTCTAACACCTGAGTCAAAATCCTGATTCTTGAAGAAGTTGAGATTTTTTTTTAGTTCTTTTTTTTTTTTTTTTGCAATGTTGAATAATTATTAAAAAAAAACACAAAAACCAAAAAACCTTTTAGGTACTTACATAAAAGTCACTTTCAGTTAGGATTATCAGGGAAGGCAGAGATTTGTTTTAGGAGAGTTTTAAGTCTAGTTCAGCTTTGTCCCTGAATGTACTCAAATGATCTTAAAGAGGACAACAGATATCAAGTATCATCATTGAATGTCTAGTAAGTAAATCAACTTCTGTAGAATATAATGATAAAGACACACATATACGCAGGTCCATTTGTACATATCCACTCATATGCATATACATGTAGGCACCCATATGTGCATGCACATACAGACACATTCACATATTTTGTTTCCTTATCAATGGTGACCTATAAACAAGCAAACCCTGTATTTTTGCTTTAACTCATCTATTCATGACATTCCACAAAAACATAGCAAGCTAAAAGGAATGAGAAAGCTAAATCAAACCTGATACAAAACCAATGATCTTCAGCTATGTAACATTTAATTAAAAAAAATGTTTATGATTTCTTTGTGAGACTCAGAGATTTCCCTCATGAATTCAACTCCAATTTTTCAAGTTTAATGCAAGTGTGAGTATCTAAAATGTTATGAGTTTAAGTGATTTTGAGTTCTATAATAAAAAGTTTGAGCATTGTTCTCAGAGGAAACACTTCCTGGCTGAGCTTCAAGGAAAGAATATGTGATTGCTGGGAGATTAGAAATTCTGATTGCATTAGGTTTTCATCATTCTATGGTATAGGCCTGTTGTCAGTGCTGTGTCAAAGAGAGTGACAGATCTATATCCACAGCTTGTGGGAAAGCCTAAGATGGACGAGGCTGTATACTTTTAACATAGTAATCTGTTATTTTTTAGGCATCAAATACAATAGCAATTTTGAAACCAATTTTTTTTTTCTTTTTTAGCTATTATAGCTGAAACACAGTCTACATTGATCCATTGTTATTTAAATATGGCTAGTTCCAATTTTATTAGACGAGGACTATACAAAAACATCAAATGACTTTATCTATCTTGGAAAAAAGATATACACTAACTCATGGTCTTTTTTAAAAAAAGAAACACATTCAATTGACCAGTTAGCAGTTAGGACAATATAGTAATGCAGTGATATTTGTGTCTATTTTCCTGTCTTTAATCTGATACAATCTAAGTTGAATGTGTATAACTCATAAATTTCTACAATAGAAGGGAATGTTTGTATATATAAATAAGTGTGTTTTCCCTATAATGTAACATTACTATGTAATGATTCAACCCATTTTATGTAGAGTAATAGTATGGAGTAGTTTTAAATGAAATTTTAAAAGTATTTAAATACAATTATTATTGTAAAATATGTAATTTTTAGCATTTTTAATATGCAGTGACTTAGTTTTCTTCACCTTCATTTCTATTTGATTAGTTTTATAGATTTCAAATAGTTTACTAATGAAGTACAAACATTTTTAGGCTCTTAAGGGAGAATATCCAATTAGGAACTAAATATTTCATCTAAGTTAGTAGAAGGCAGTGATATTTACTAGTATTGTCATCTTTCTAGCTTCCCAGAGTTCTCTCTCTTTATACATATATATATATGTGTGTGTATAAATATATGTATGTATATATGTATATATATATTCATATGATCTCTGTCTGTAGGAAAAGCTGAATTTTCCTCCATTCTTATACCTTCCTACATACCTCTCCTATTCTTGTATAAATGATCTACTTATATCCAATATCCTCCTTGAAGGATACATTTCCTATTGCTTTCTTTCTGGATCCTAAAATCCTACCATTTTAACAGTAATTTCCCTGGGTGGACAAATTGTTGTGTTTTTATCATGCTTTCCCTAATCAATTAAATTTTAGGCACACATTTCTTTCTGGTTTCTTTTACTCATTGAGTCCTATACATAGAAAAGTACAGAAAAAAATCCCATTTACAATTGAAACAAAGAAGATAGAAGAATTGAAAAATTATTCTTTACTCATGGATTGGAAGAATTACAATTAAATCATTTTTTAACTTGTAAATAACTTCATACTGTATCATCTGTATCCACTTTTCAATAAGTATGGTTCTTTAAAATGTCTGTACATGTAGCATATTGATCTGAATATCAATATATATATACAACAATTAATTATTTCTTCATCATGAGGGGAAGCCTGGGTATAATAACCAGGTATTTAATAAAAAGTGTCCTGAAATCTAACATTAAATTTGAATAATATTTGTAAAGAATTTTTTGGCATTATTGTTAGTGCTTTTTAAGTACTTTTAGAGGAAAGTTAGAATTAACTACATTGAAAATTGTTAAGCAATCTCAAAGGAATTATTACAGAAAGTTAATGTACATTTTGATAATACTTATATATCCCTTCGAAAAGTAGCAAATAGGTTTATTTTATATTTAATTTTTGCAAAAGCCTATGCATGAAGTTTAAGTATAATCCCATTATTTTAGATATTTTTCTTTAAGAAAATTCATTGTAAGGTTTTATGTGTGCTGATATGAAGGTTTTTTTAAGAAAAATTGAAATGATTTTCCTAGAATGACTAATGAAAAAGGAATAATGATGTGATGCCTAAATTGTTAGTATTTTCACTAACATGAAAAAGACAAATTGTACCTTAAGATTTTATATGAATAATGTCCACTCAGCTATTTGGATAATTTTCAGCATACCCACATTTTCAATTGCAAAATTATTGTGAAAAAACTGTTTAATTTAATGCATTTATAAATGAACTGAAATATTAGTATTCAATATTAACTCTGTAAGGATTATTTATAATTCTTTTCAAAATTATGTTTCTTTTAATTAATTCTGGATCTATTTTTATAGTAAATCTTTTTATTGATTATCATATAAATTATATTTATACACACTTGGATAGTAACTAGGATGGAATTTTGATTCATCTGAACATTAAATAATTTAAATCAATTCCTGTGCATTCATGGACTAGACAATTATAACAAAACTATTTATCTTATGATCTTACAAGTTTTTATGAATGTCTTAGGATTATTCACATTGCTTCTTTCTTCATGAAAGGCAAGTAAAATGAGAATTTTGGGAAAGACAGAAAAATTTGGTGATTTTTTCAGTGTTCAAACACCTTCTTCAATTTCACTATTTTATGAATATCTGAAACAATATTTGCCATTAATTTTGGTTTTAATGACATGATCTATGGTAAGGTGTGCTGTCATTTGTGAGTCTGTAAAGAAAACTAAATTCATACTGTTATAACAAGCCACATTAGTTTTCTGCAGTTTCTACTTTTTGGTAATGTAATATTGCTTATCCATGTCAAAACTCAAACTAAGGATAGCTTTAAACTTTATTTTTCTTTAACCCAAATTGCATTCCATTCAAAAATTATTCCTTACACTTTAAAGATTTCTTGCTATTTACACTGACTGGCAACTTTAGCACAATGTTTAATTTCTACTTAATAAATACTGTGTCTTCACCCTCCAGTTCTTTTACAGTTCTGAAAGGCAAAAATCTAAAATAAGATAGCAGGATTAGAGGGGGAAAAAGATGGCGACAGAGAGACAATAGGCTCAGAAAGCTCCTGGAAGATACAGGAAAAAGGGAAAAAATACAGCAGGCCCCAGTAGGAACTGTAACA
>JAGFMF010011401.1:4190-38838 GCA_019455555.1 Galemys pyrenaicus
GCAGCGGGCACAGCAGGAGAGGTCTGCCGCACCATGTGGGTCCCCCCCCTGGCCGGCAGCAGGGATCGAACTCATGCTGCAGTGGCTGCGGTTTGCTTCACAGTGCGTTGCTTAACCCACTGCGCCACCAGGGAGGCCCTCTACAACATCTTCTTATCCCTGCTCAGCTCCACCCACTTAGGGCAGAACTGGGATTCTGGAACTTCCCACTTTCCTGGGGACCACCCTGTTACAGTGTTACTGGGAAGGGTGAGAACCCCCAAACCTGCCCTCTCTAACTAGGTTCTATTGATGGCGGTGAGCGAGGGTACCTCGCAGCTGTCACTGCCTCTCACCCTGGCAATTACCACGGTTTTTGTCTCATGAAGCCGTAGAAAGGAACTCACAGACTTTTTGGATAAGTCAGCAGAGAGAAGCAAACTTTGTCTTGAAAAGAAAAGTTTATTTAGGAAGAAGAAGGAGAATAAAGACTCCCAGGTATATGGTACCCGGGAGGAGCAAGAGAGCTGTGAAGGGGTCTTACTTTGGAAGTATAGACTTTCTGTCCCTCATTATTCCAAAATTTTACTAGTCTTTCTGTGATTGGTCATTCCTCGATGGCCCTACTTAACTTTCTTTTGTCTAGAATTTTTGGTACAAGGCATTTATTGAACTCCATCTAGAGTTCTGTTTTTTCTGGAATCCACCTCAATTTACATTCATTAGCTCTTCTCTGTGTCTGAATGCCCTGGCCTTTTCTTCAGAAGTTTGCATCTCCCTATCTGCTGGCGCCTTCCTGAGATGCTTCCTTTCCTTTGTCCCAAGACTTAACTATTTTGGGGTCCCATCTACCTATTTCTCCGTAAAACTGCCTAATTATTTCTAACTTGCCTTTGCCTAACCTAGGCCTCATTACCATCCACCACATCAAGACAAATATACTCTAGTATGTAAGCCCTCTCATGAAAATGAAATTTAATACAATTAGCATACAACAAAGAGAAGACAAAGACTGTAGTTTCCAAATCAAGCACCTAAAGTTACCCATCCCACTGCCATTTTTAACCTCCCCGCTGGTCTCTCAGCCACATCTGTTCAACCAGTCCAAGACCAAGAAGCAAGTGCCGCTCCTTCTCGTGTCTCTGCTCTACGTGCCTCCGCCGGCTCTTCTGAGCCCAGGCCAGTGAGGGTTACTGTAGGGTCAGAGAATGACCAGGTCTTTCCACCCGCCCACCACTGTGATGATGGACACCTGCGGGGCTGCGAGCATTCCAGGGTGGGCATGCGCAAGTGGGCGCACCTGAGTTGGGACACGGCTTAAATGGGCAGCGTCATGAGGATGCCAGAACTGTGAGGACCGAGCGACAAGACCAACAGAACCAATAGGACCGACAGTACTGAGCAGCCGCCGCCGCCGAAAGGGTGAGATGCGCCGGGGGCTGGGAGGCCTGCCAGCCTCCCGGCCCCCCCACCCCAGCACCCCTGCCTGCCATGTACCTGGCCACATCTACTAAATAAAGCATAAAAGCCACTGAGGGCTCCAAGACTCCTTCCCTGACCTGTCTGCCCAGAACAATCCCAAACCTTGCTCCTGTGCCACTCCCTTCCTGCCACTACAGTTACTTTGGCAGCTTCAGGGACAGTGCAGGCTTCTGAGATAAAGACAGTAAATTCTAAAAGTGAATTCTATTCTAACCAAAACATACTCCAGGAATCAAGTCAGAAAGTCCAGAAGGTGCAGTAAAACTTGAGAGAATAAGACCTTGGGCAGGAGAGGTAAACTCTAAGATAAGAGGGTAAAAAGTTCAAATCCTCTAGCCCTTAACAACTTCCTTGCCCCTCCCGAGTACAGGTACCTGGGAGTCCTTGCTTTCTTCCTTTAAATAAACTTTCCGTATTTCCTTAAACAGTTTTTTCCTCTCTCTCTGCTTGCTTATCTAACGTGTCATGCAAATTCCCTTGTACAGTTTCAGTTTCCTGAGAAAAGAAACTGATGGTTCAAGGGCTAAAATAACGGCACATACCGGGCCCTTTGTAGGGTAAAGGTTGATCAGGTATTTCCACTCTCCCACCACTGATGATGGACACCTGCGGTGCTGCGAGCATTCCAGGGTGGGCATGCGCAAGTGGGCGCACCTGAGTTGGGACACGGCTTAAATGGGCGGCGTCATGAGGACGCCAGAACTGCGAGGACAGAACCAACAGAACTGTGAGGACCGACCGCAGTACTGACGAGCAGCAGCAGAGAGAGAGAAGAAGCAGCCGAGAGGGTGAGATGCGCCGGGGGCTGGGAGGCCTGCCAGCCTCCCGGCACCCCTACCTGCCATGTACCTGGCCACCTCTACTAATAAAGCATGAAAAGCCACTGAGGGCTCCAAAGACTCCTTCCTTGACCCGTCTGCCCAGAACCATCCCGAACCTTGCTCCTGTGCCCACCCTTCCTGCCGCTACACCATTCCTCCTTCTTCTTTCTCCCAGTCTCCTCTCCAAGTTTTCCTCCTCCATGCTTAGCTGCGCCCTTCCTTGGATGGGGCAGGGAACCCCCCTTTCCTGGGGACCATCCTATTGCAATCACTCACGAGGCAGCTCTTGCTTTCATCACGGGACAAGCCTCCCTAGTACCGGGCATCGCTTAAGAAATTATTAAAAATAAGGAGGAAGGAAAGAGGTTTTTGATAATATCATTAAAGTTAACAGTTCACCGATCAGTTAAAGTGTTAGGGGGAAAAACCCTCCTGAATAAATTATACAAATAAATTATGGACTTCGACTCCCATTTTAGACCTACAAGATTTAAGGACTACAAATTTCATAAGGTTATTACTGAAGAGCGGATTACTGGAACCTGAAGGGGTGGAGTTAAGCAGCCAGGCTGAATATAAAAGCAGACACGTGGGCCTTGGGGGCTCTCTCTCTCTTGGGAGTCAGCTCTCAGCGCACCGTTGGGTTCCAGCTCCAAAAAACTAGTAGGATATTTACAAATCTGTATCCCTCTCTTCCCCCTGTGTTATTCACTACGCTATTTCTCCTTCCCTTGTAAATAAAACCCTTTATTAACCTTTGTTGTGTGTGCCTGCAGTTGGGGCATTATAAGTGCAGTTCAAACGCGCGGGTAAAGACCCAGTCAAGCAAACCCATTTTATATTAGGGTTGCCCTGTAACAAAAGCAGGGAAATTATTCTGAATTATCAGGGTGGATCCAATGTTACCACATCGACCCTTAAAGGCAGAAGGCAGGTGCAGACAGGGAAGTCAGAAGTGCAAAGCATGAGGAGGTATGGTTGCTGACTTTGCAGCTGAAGGGGCCTCCTGGCAAGACCCAGTCTCCCAAGAACAGGAGTCAGGAGGAGGGTTCCCCCACAGCACCCTCCTCCTGCCCCAACACCCCCAAGTGAACATCTCTGGATTTCAGTCTGTTTGCTGGAAATAGTCTCTACATTAGACAAAGTGTCCCGAACTAAAGGTACGCTGAAGCTAGAGGAAGGCAAAGCAGGACTTAATCTCTTCCCTTCTAAAGAATGCATTAAGGAGAAAATGACTGGTATCTGCTGTTAAATTTTCCCTATCTCTCTCACTGCTAGATCAGCAGAGGGTGTAAAAAGACTCAATTACTTTAGGCAGCAGATTCCTGCATAAACTACAGGGTGGAACCTGTGGTTCTAAGTCTATGCTGATGATTTAGCTCTCTCACCTGCAGCCCAGGAAAGGGGGAGGGTTTCCAGAAAATTTTGCAACGTGTCCACAAGCCTATACAGAGAATCTAGCCAAACCACAGCATGTGCCAAACTTCTGACTCATGAAACGGAAACAATTAAAGTATATTGTTTGAAATCACTAAATGCTCGGAGCTTTATCACAGCAGCAATAGAAAGTCAACACAGGCAGGTGCTGGGGTGTGCTGGTGAATGTGGGTGTCTAACCCATGGCTCTGGATGGGCATGTGTGAGTGCACCGCAGGGTGAATTCTAAACTTAGAAGCCTTCGGGTGACACAGCTTAAGTACTTAATGTTGTGTTACTTTTTTCTAGACGACCTTCTATAGAGTTTTACCGATTAAACCCCTTCCACCTGTGTGTGGCAGTTTTCCACACTAACCAACGTTTATGTAGGTTTTTGATTCTTGGCAATTGTTACCGGCAGATGAGGGGTTGGAGGGGTGGGGCAAACATCCCAGGGCGTGCAGGGTCATGATTGATTTGGGCCAACAGATCAAGGAATCTTGGAGCGGAGCGTTAGGTAGATGTTACAGGCCTTTAATGCTGAAGCAGGGGACCAGAAGCACAGGTGACCAGCTGGCTGGGAGGCGGGGAGTCAGGCAGTAACCAAGCCTTCTAGCCCCCCACAATCGAGTTCCCTGATCTCCAATCTCCCCACGATGTCTTCCATGATCCCCACTCTCAGCCCAGGTGCCAGTGCTTAGAGGAGCGTGCCCTGTGCTCTTCAGCTTCTTGGCTGGGGTGTCTGTGATTACAGGTGCGCATGCCCGTACTCGCACTCCCAAGCGCCTTTTTTACGATGACACGTAGAACGCGTGTGGGCAATGAAACCTGGGGGGAAAGTACAACCACAGGTGGTGGCCGTAGAGGCTGGCAGCAGGAGTGGAAAAGAGCCTGAGCCCCTCCATTTTCCCTGCAGCAGAATCCTGTCCATCCCAGCCCTCTCCGACTCAAAAAAAAAAAAAAGCTTTATTCAAATCCTAATCCCAGACAGGTCTTTAAAGAAGACAGCAAGTTAAAGTGAGGTCATTAGTTCCCATTTCTCTGCTGGGCTCCTCTCAGAAGGCACCTTTTACCACTTGCTGAAGCCCAGCAGCCTGGAAGGAAGCCCAGTTCTCTTTCCCCCTCACCGCCCACATCTGCTCCACCAGTGAGGCTGCTGTTGTTGCTTCTGAACATATCCTGAGTGTGTCCGTTTCTTGCCGCTTCTCCTGAACCTGCCCCATTAGCACGCGGGATTCTCGCTCAGGATCCCGCCATGGTCCCCAGCCCATCTCCCTGCTTCCCACATGGGCCTCCACACCACAGCTACAGGGGGCTCTTCAAAACACATTTGTTAGATTCCTTTTGGGCTTTAACCACCCGTGATCTCCAGTGTGGGTTGAATTGTATCTCCCTCCCCAAATTCCTCTGTTGAAGTCCTAACCCCTCAAAATGTGACCTCCTTTGGAAATAGGGTCATTACAGATGTAATGAGTTAAGATGAGGCCACACTGGAGTAGGGTGGACTTAATCCTATAGAACTGGTATCTTTATAAGGGATGGGGAGGGGGGGGCAGGTGGGTGGTGGGGTACAAAGGGAGAAGATGAAGGCAGAGATCGAGGTGAAGCACCTAAAAGCTATGGAACCCAAGATTGCCAGCAAACCACCAGAAACCTGGGAGAGGCCTGGAAAAGCTCCTTCTCTGACACCTGTAGAGGTAGCATGGCCCTAATCCCTTTGTACCTGTGGCCTCCAAAACCAGGGAGCAATGTATTTCTGTCATTCTAAGCCACCCATTGTGGCAATTCACTACAGCAGCCCCAGGAAGTAAATACACTTTCTTTCTGGTGACCTGTGAGTTCACCTGTGAGCCTGCTAACCAGGAGTGAGTTCAAGAATAAATAAGTCAGTGGAGACACCAAGGAAGACTCCCTGGAGGAGGTGAACCTTATTGATAAAGGCTACGGTGGGAAAGGTGAGCACCTGAATGTGTGTTCCTTAGGCTTTTTTCAAGACAAGGATGAAAGTAGGACCATGGTAGGAATACAGGGTGGGTGAAAAGTCCCTGGACAGGTGTGTGTGTGTGTGTGTGTGTGTGTGTGGGCGGGGGGGGGGGGGGGGGGGGGGGGGGGGGGGGGGGGGGGGGGGGGGGGGGGGGGGGAGAGACATAGATAAGGGCAGAGAGTACATTGTGGACAGCTGACTGAGCTTCCAGGACTTGGTCCCATTCATGCTGGGTGTGAAAGATGAGAAGTCACTCACCAAGCCTTGATGGGGATGGGCTGGGCCCAGAGGGCCTTGTGTTTGTTTAATACATAATACAACCAAGGTTATAGTGCAGTGTTACCAGGTGGGGCCTGGACAGCATGTCTGCTGGGAAAGGTCAGGTAAGGGCCACTAGCCTCCTCCTTGAGGCCCATGCCTCCTTGAGCCCAGTAGCCCGTGACTGTGGGTCTCCAGAAAGGAGGCCTGGGAGGGACAGAATCCACTCAAAGCTGGCCAGGGCTCTACAGCCCAGCTGATGCCAAAGAAGAGGACCACAGGGCCCTGGAGAGCAGGAATAGAGAGTGTAAGTCGGGGAGACTGAAGCGGGAGACACCATGAGCCTCAGCATGCAGAATGAGGGGCAGCAGGCAGAGAAGAAGGAGAGGGGACAAGGGAGAAATGAAGGTCAGGGAAGGGATGTGGAGGGATGAGAAGGAACCAGAAAGATGGTCCCCTACTAAGACCCTTTATAGAGCCTAAACTGCCACCAATAGAGGGAAGACTGGAAGACATCGAAGTGACCAGCAAGAGGTGTCATTCTTGATGGAGGCTTAGAGTAGAAATTTTAGGATGAAAGTTCCACTGGAAACTAGAAGTGGGGGTAGAACTGATGAAAGAGTCATTAAGCCAGTTATGGAAATCCATAGGCACAGACTGGAGTGGAGAGGTGGGGATAGGAGAATTGCTGAGAAACAGTAGTTTCTTAGAAACTATAAAAAAACAGTAGTCTTTGTAGATTAACCCAATCAGACCCACAATAGATAAAATTCCACAAAAGCATGAATGCTCCTTCCCCCCGAAGAACAGCTGCCCTGGCAAAATACAGCAGGTTTCTGCCCACTTGTGTCTATGCAGGTGTCCCTTTTTCCTGATAAACCTGTCCCTTTAAGTTGCAGCCTCTGCCTGTTTGTGTCTATGCATATGTCTTTTTCCATAGTAAACTCCCAGCGAGCCAATGCATGGGAAACTCTACAAAAACCTTTCTCAGGCAGAAGTCAAGGATCCCACTCATTGAACCCCAACATCTCATCAGAACCCCAACAATTCTTCTAATAAGATATAGCTCCGGGTGACTTCACATTGGGAATGGGTGTTAAATGTTGGCAGGATTCAGATCTGTGAACTCCTTCACAGCAAACTCAATCACAGCCCCACCCGTCCAGCTGGCCCCACAGGGAAAAGAGCCAGTTAGGATTTGGGGACAGAGGCAGAGAGCCCCACTGCCCCTGTGTCACGAGCTCAGGGCAAGACAAAGTCCAGGATAGACCGTTTGAATGACACCTATAGGGCTCACTATGGACCCCGTGATTCTGCCTCCAAGTTGCCTTCCTTGGGCCCAGGTGCTCAAGGAAAAGTTTGAATTCCGGGGCCTCCCTGGTGGCGCAATGGGTTAAGCAACTTTATTACCCAGGATAAAGTCCCAAGGGGACAGTGTTAGACCATTAGGCTGGAGAGAATTGTGCCTGGAATTGACCGAAGATGGCCACTCTCCAGGATGGCAGGGACAGCAAAAGATCTAGATTAAAAAAAAAAATACAGGGCCTCCCTGGTGGCGCAGCTGGTTGGGCACCGCACTATGAAGCATCCGCGGCACAGCAGCGTGAGGTGGATCCCCAGCCAGGGAGGGGACCCACATGGCGCAGCAGACCTCCCCTGCCTTGCCAGCTGCTGCCCTCAGCAGTGTGTTTCAGTCCATCTGCCTGTTCTGCTCCCTGCTCTGTCTCTGGTGAATGCTCTCACCTCCTGTGACTCTGGCCTGTACCCCAGTTCTTGTATGCATAAATAAATAAATCTTGAAAAAAACAATACACCATGCCCAAGAGAAGACTTGATAGTGCCACATAGACCCCCCCTGCCCTAGGAAAGCAAGAGGCACCCAAAAAAGGGAGGTGAGTCCCCTAAATTGGTGGATTTCTGGGCAATAAAATGATTCCCCAAAATACACCAAATGCTCTTGCCCTCCCAAGGGAAGGGCAAAGTGCCAGTCACCTTTATAATCCCCTCCGGCCTCTCTGCTGCCCAGTGGAAGAGTGGAGAGGGAGGCAGCTGGGAATGAGACCTGCGGCTCCATAAAGGCCGGGAGCTCCAGCTGGTTGTGGCCAGACCCGAGTGGGACCTGCCCGCCAGGCCTCCCGCAGCTGTGCTTCGGTTCTAGCACTACATAAACTTTGGATTTGCTTCTGCTAAGACATAGGTTTGAATTCTGGGGCCTCCCTGGTGGCGCAGTGGGTTAAGCAATATTGAATCTAGGAAGCAAACCGCAGCCACTGCAGCACGAGTTTAACCCCTGCGCCGGGAGGTGGTGGTGGGGGGTGGCCCACATGGCACAGCAGACCTCTCTTGTCCCACCCTCTGCTGCCCTCGGCAGTGTGCTTCAGCCCGTCTGCCTGCTCTGCTCCCCGCTCTGTCTCTGGTGATTCCGCTCACGCTCCCACCTCTGGCCTGTGCCCAGCTCTTGTGCATAGAAAAAGATTCTTTCATGACCACAGTCAAGGACCGAACCACCAAAGCAGTGGGAGTCCCAGGGTAAAAGGTGGGGTTTCTGCCTTGGTTCCTCTCTCTCTGTCTCTGTCTCTCTGTCTCTGTCTCTGTCTCTCTGTCTCTGTCTCTCTCTCTGTCTCTCTGTCTCTGTCTCTGTCTCTGTCTCTCTGTCTCTGTCTCTCTCTGTCTCTCTGTCTCTCTGTCTCTCTGTCTCTCTCTCTCTCTCTCTCTCTCTCTCTCTCTCTCGGCAGATGAGGGAGCTCCTGGACCAAGACCCCTTGTCATCCTTTGCCTACCTGAGCCTGGGGTCCCAGACAAGCTGAGTTGGAAGC
The DNA here is from genome assembly GCA_019455555.1 of Galemys pyrenaicus. NCBI lineage: Eukaryota > Metazoa > Chordata > Mammalia > Eulipotyphla > Talpidae > Galemys > Galemys pyrenaicus. Next base: position 12,947 of record JAGFMF010011401.1, read on the forward strand.
AACTTTGGAAGGGTCACCGTGTCTTTCAGGGGAAGGACTGCAGTGGGTGCCCCAGGAGCCCATCTCGTGCTGCACTGGCCCTTCTCCTGGCTCTGGGAAACCCGAGAGCCCTGTACATCTCAGGAACGAGGGGAACGGAGCAGATGTGCGATGCAAGACAAGAGTTAGAGCAGATTTAAGGCATTTGTTTTGTGTTATGTACAGAGAAGGAGCTGGGAGGAACATTCGCGGGGCAAGGACAGACCCTGGCATCAGTTCAGCAGCTGCCACGTGCAGGGCTGGCGCCTGCGGGAGTCTGTCTACTCTTCCGGCTCTGACCAGTCCTGCGCTTAGTCTCCCGTTCTAGAAAGGAAACCCAGGCTTGCGGAGGCTAATGGGATGAGCATCCAAAGCCCTGCCCCTAAACTTTGCTGGGGGAGAGGAGGCTGAGCTCCAGGCGGAGGGTACCCATGTGTAGCCCCAAGAGGCAGCCCTCCCTGGACGCAGCCACTCCTGAGGCAGCGGGCAGGACTGGGTGGCTCACCTTGCGCAGCGGAGGCAGCAGGTGGGGGCAGGAGCTGGAGCAGCAGGAGCAGCAGGCAGAGCTCCATTGTCCCCAGCCTCGACATGGAGCTCGCAGGCCTGCACACCTCTGTCACTCTTGTGGGAGCCAGCAGATGAAAGTTAGCCTCGGAAACCCGAAATAAATGTACCCCGGCAGCACTTTGATCCCTGAGACAGAAGATCCCGGGGCTGACAGTCCTGAGTCAGTCTGGGAGCTCCGCTTATGACTGGGGGTGTGGGCCTTGTTTCAGAGCAAAGGGCAAAGGGAGGGAGCCAGGCAACACATCAGCATGCAAAGCATCAGCTTTGTCACTGCGATAGAAGGGCAGGTACGGGGCCCAAAGTAGCCAAGTAGCCGAGGAGAATGGGAGACGCTTGGAGGTGAGAGGTGAGGAGAGGAGGCCAGGCCTGAGCTGATAGAAGGCACCCCCGCATTTCACTCCAGAGGAACCCCCCCTTCTTCAATGAGTCCCCCACCAGAACATGGGGTACAGGTCATGTCCATGTCTGAGCCTGTGATGACTGAGAGTTCTTGGGTCTGAAGTGAGGGGCCAGAGATCTGTGGGTCCACAGGCCAGCGTGGACCCCTGGGCCATCTGGAGTGACTCCCCCACCCCAACTCTAGGTCCATGCCAGGTGCATACTTGTTTACCTCCCAGGGGCCACTATCCCTTATTTCTTGGGTCTAAGAGCCACCCCCTTATCCAGAATCTGCTACAGAAACCCCAGGCAGAGGTGGCCCAGCCCTGTCCAGACTGGGGCAGGTGAGGTCTCAAGCTGTAGGTGTGGGCACAGCACAGATGGCACCCAGCGGGGAGGAGCGCTCACTGAGAAGTTCCTTCCCAGAGACCCCGCCTGGGCCAGGCCATTACAGGGCAGGAGCGGGGAGGTCCCTCATTCCACACCTCGCACTCCACGATTTGTCCTTTTATTGGTGGAGCCTTCCAGAAGGGGATGTCACTCGAGCTGACGAGGAATCCCAAATGTCTGGGCAGGCTGGGGCTTCCCAGAGCAGCAAAGATGGATCCTGGCAGGGGCTGGGCCAGGCCCACCAGCTCTGAGCAAAGCCAGCCTGCGTTCCGGTCTGTTTCCGTTTGACCAGGGGGAGGAAGGGGACTGTGGAAGGCTCTCTGTCTGCCCCACTGTGTCAGCTTCAGGACCTAGGGGAGGCGTGGGAGCTCCCTCCCTTCTCTGAGCCATTGTCACCAGCTGGGGGTGGGACAGGCGAGGTCAAAGGGGCCAGGAGTGCCACACCCTTCCCAGGTAGCCCCAGGGCAGTGGGGGACATGGGTGGGGAACGTGGAATAACTTCTGGTGGGGAAGGTCTCTGAGTCACCTCAGAATTGGGGTGAGGCTAATTTGTCTGGGAGGACCAGAAGTGACTGTGGAACGTTCAAGGTGGGGATCGTCCTTCAGATTCTGACCTGAGGGAGTGGTGCTGGTGTAAGTATGAGCCTGGGGGCAGCTGGATTTTTCCAGTAAAAGGAATGGGTTTGAAGAATCAATCCACACTTGCTCTAAACTATTCCCCACTGCCCACCCTCCCCTCCGCCCCGTGCCCATCTGTGAAGTGGCCCTGACGACTTGAGTGGGCCTGAGGAGCTGGCCGAGGGACGCGTGACGGGAGCCCTCCAACGGCCTGGGACTCAGAAGTCAAGATGTGAGCACCTGGGCCAGGGTGGAGCCGGGCTCGCTCCGCACACGCCCTCCTGCTGCAGGAACCACAACAGGTGGACGCCAGCGCGGCAGGAACCTTCTCAGTGCAGCTGGCACATTTTTAGCATCCGCTTCCGCAGGCCAGCCACCGCTCCCGCCTCGGCCTTGGGCTCCCGGCTTTCCAGGGACTTCCCTGACCACTGCCCCTTCGAGAGACCCCCATCACAGCCCACGAAGCCCTCCACCTCAAACCGCACTGGCTTCCCTCAGCCCCGCAGACCGCCCGCAGACCGTGCTCTGTCCTGCTGTCACACCTTTTCTTAAGAAGTGTCCCCGCTGCCTGGACACACCCCTCTCCTACTCACAGGGGAAAAGATCTCACGCCTAACCAGGCTCTGCTTTCCTGGAAGCAGGGAGCCCACCGCTGAGTCACCAGTCTGTGGGCGGGTCCAGCCAGCAACAGGAAGCAGGCTGTCGCTGACGCAAAGGACCCCCATCCACCCACAGCCTCTCTGACCCATAACTGTCCCCCTGAGTCAGCACCCCTGTGTGCCCGCCTTGAACCTTGGGCACGCCCTGTGATCCCACTAGCTGTGTTTGTCTGACCCTCGGAGGTGACTCTAGGGGGCTCTCAGCCGTCTCCCCACAGTGTTTGTCACCGTGATGTTTGTCAGGAGGAACTGGGATCTGGGTTTGCTCAGGGGCAGGGCTGGGGATGGACAGAGGAGAACTAGCAGTGCTTGGGGCAGCCAGTGTGAAGCAGAGTGTTCGAGTCCAGAAGTGACCTCCCCTCAAATGGATAGAGGACGCTCACGGTAATGTAAGTCGCACAGCGAGGTTTATTTCCAGCTCGCTGGGGTCCCAGTATCTGCCCAATGCAGCGGGTTTCAGCAAGGACCCCGAGCACCCAAAGACCAGGGTTTACATAGCATTTTCCAGAACATCCAACTCACAGGAATTTTCCATAGCTATACATTTTTCTGCTTTGTGCCACTTCCTGGTGGTCTGACAAGATAAGCTTTTCAGCCAAAACACCTGATCCCTGAGATATGACCTCCCGTTTCCTGGTGTTCCCTAATTACTTAGTTCCTTCTTCCCCCTCCCCAAGTCCAGTACTCAGTGAAAGGGCTTCTCGGAGTTTAAGATGGCCGTTCTCATGCTAACCTGCTCTTTTAAGAGCAGAGCAGATGTGCTGGGTGCCCACAGCAGCTGGGGCACCGTGCGGTGGAGCTAGATGAAGTTGAACACATGAGAGGCGCCATGGAAAGGCAGTCTTTTTTTTTTTTTTTAAAGATTTGTTTTATTTTTTTCTGCGTACAAGAACTGAGGTTCAGACCAAAGGTGTGGGGGTAAGAGGATGCACCAGAAACAGAGTGGGGAGCAGAACAGGCAAATCTGCAAAATACACTGCTGAGGGGAGCAGTGGGCAAGGCAGGAAGGGTCTGCTGTGCCATGTGGGTCCCCTCCCTGGCTGGGGATTGAACTCCTGCTGCAGGGGCTGCGGATGCTTCATAGCACTAGACTGAGGGTCGTCGAGGGCCTGGCCACAGCAGGACACACATCACCCACAGGCACAGGAAATCTGGGTCATGTGGAATTCACATGGAAACCTTTCCAGTTATGCTTCACCCTGCCACTATACCCTCACCCTTGCCTCTGATAAGCAATATCTCCCCAGAAGCCCGTGTTCTAGAACATCCCAGAGTTATCTGCTCCTTTCCACCTGTGAGACAGGTTGCACTGTTCCCCACCACAGAATGCTGCAGACAGCAGGTGGCCAGGAGAGTAGGGGCTCGGGGGCCTGGGCTTCCCTCCAAGGGGCTGTCATGTCCAAGCCCTGAGTGTCAGGGACCAGCCTGCTCTCAAAGAAGCAGAGACAGAGTGTGTCCACGGACTGCTTCCCTGGGTATCCCCGCCACCCTTTGTCCCCTCTATCATCTCCAGTTTCCTTATCTGTGAGATGGCAGCTTTGGACTAAGCAGGGCAACTCCCTTTGACTGCCAGCCAGCCAGTCAGCCTTCTCTGGTGACGCTTACCCATTTTACAGCTGTTCCCAGTGTCCCAGTGGTAACCAAGATGATGATAAACACCAGGTACTCTCAGACACATAAGTCTCCATTTCCCAGCCAGATAGGTGGAATCATACCACGTCAGCAGGCCACCCTTCTCTGACCTGAGACTACTGAGCTGCAGGCAGCAGGACCTCAGGATGCTCTGACTGAGAACCCTTTCTCTGGGCCTGGAACCAGAACCTCGCCAGTCCTCGTCTTCCTCTGGGTTTGCCCGAGGAAGACAGGACAATGGCCACAGAGCAGTGCTTGCTGGTCTTTTTTTTTTTTTTTTAATTTACTTATTTCTGCATACAATAACTGGGGTACAGGCCAGAGGTATGGGGTAGGGGTGGCAGGATTCACCAGAGACAGAGTAGGGAGCAGAACAGGCAGATCAACTGAAACACACTGCTGAGGGGAGCAGTGGGCGAGGCAGGAGAGGTCTGCCGCGCCCTGTGGGTCCCCTCCCCAGCCCGGTGGCAGGGATCGAACTCGTGCTGCAATGGCTGTAGGTTGCTTCATAGTGCATTGCATAACCCACTGCACCACCAGGGAGGCTCCTGCTTGCTGGTCTTAATTCACAAGTCTCTCCCGGGGGCCAGCACATGTGTGGGGCTGGGCACAGGAACACCCGCCAGCAGCTCAGGCCAGCCTCCTGACTCCTTACACCCATCTCCCAGAAGAGAAAAAGCCATGGATACTGGCTGTCCCTCTGAGGGTGGCCTCTGGACCCCCTCCCTGAACCCCATGGCTAAAGGGTAAAGGGAATAGAGGCTCCCCTGGGACTGCAGGGCAGGCAGCCTTGTCCCATATACAAGATGCTCACATCTAGTATTTAAGTAGCAGCCACCTTGACAGGCCTCTTATCATGTTATATTTTGCACTTTATGATTTCTTGAACTCCGTACCCAGGCAGGCTATATATAACTCGAGGTGATAGCGGCACCATGGCTGGGATGGCGTATGGGAGGAGATAGAGATCTTGGAAAGGGACACGTAGAAATTCATTGGAAGCTTGCTCAGTCGTTGCAGCCCACGTCTGTGGGGTGCAGTTCTCCCTCCCTCTGCTGGGGTGGAGCAGACGGACACAGGATGGAGGGCAGGTGAAGGAGAGGAGGGGGACGCAGGCCCTTGTCAGTTCTGCCCACGCCCACGCTGACCACTGGAGTGACTGGGGCGGGGGAGGCCCACGCTGGCAGGCGGGGGCCCGCAGATGCCTTGGTCCTTGTCCACAGGACACCGATTATTGAGCACTTCAGTGAGTACTTGCGTGAGCTAATTAGAGAGTGAAACGGATAGAAATTGGAATGCGGTGACCAGGGGTGGGGCAAGGGGAGCTGGGAATGTTTAACGGGGAGCAGCACTGGAGAGGAGGCTGGCGGGGGTCGTGAAACCGAGCAAAGCCAGGGGCAGGAGAACGACCATTGGTGGGGTCTTCCCTGCCTGCTTGAATCTGCAGGACGTGACTCAAAAGCAGGCGCTTAGGGAGAAACAACCATGGGTTTTATTTGCAAAGAGTGACATGAGCTGAGAAAGAACAGCGTGGGGCCGCAAGCCAGCTGTGGCCGGACGCAGTCTTCCTGCCCAGCGGTGTCCGCATCACAAAGTCCAAGCCACAGCCGCCTGCCCAAGGTGGCCCTGGCTTAGAGAAGATCCCGGGGCCTTCTGCACACATGGAAGCTGAGGGGCAGCCTGCTGCTGACCAGAGACAAGCTGACGGGAGAGAGAAGCAGCCGCTCTGACGATCAGGAGTGCCTGGGCCGGACAGTGGTGACGAGAGCATCACCACTTTTCAAAGACTTACTTTGAAAGTCTTCATCGCCCGCTGCTTCGCCCCTCGCTTCCAGCAGGCCCTGTTCAGGGGGTTGAAACTCCACCTTCCACCTTCCAGTGCCATCCACTGCCTGGGAGGTTGTTGGTCCCAGCCACAGTAGGGGCGGCAGGCACCAGGCATGTCCCCGGGCTGGAGGTGGTTATTCGAATCGCTGCCCTGTAAGGGCAGCGGGGCCATCCTCCAGTCTGTCCACCCAGTAGACCGTTGCATGTGTGGCCCTGAGGTGCAAGGCGACCAGTGGAAGGAGGCGGCAGCTGCACTGTGGCTCCCTTAGGACCAGCTTGGAGTCGCAGCCTTTGGGGAGCAATGTGAGGTAGCCGGACGGGAGACATCCACTGGCTGGACTGTACCAGGTGGTGGGCACAAGGTGCCACCAGCACAGCCCGGAATCACCATGTCCTCAGCGTCCAGGAGCCCAGGCCACCAGGGGCCACCAGAGAGGGCGAGAGGTGCTGGCAGGGCTCCGGTGCCCAAAGCCAGAGCTGGCGGGGAGTCCCTGCGTGAGCGCCCGCCGCCACCGGCCAGCAGCTCTCAGGGCCACGCAGGAGCAGAGGCGAAGGTCGTGCCTCCTGCAGCTGCACGCCAGTGCGAGTGTACGCTCTGCCCTGAGCCACCGCTTCAGTGGTTAATTTCCACAATGGGTATTTCACCGCAATGAAATTTAAAATACATGCCCTGGGATTGTATTTTGAAATCCAAATAAATGAACTTTTGGAAATAAGAAATATGAGGTCACTCTCAAAAGCAGGATTCCAGTTCAGCAGCTTCTTGTCAGATGGTGGGCGATGCTGCCAAGATAAGAGATCTCTCCACAGGGCCCTCCCTGGTGGCGCAGTGGGTTAAGTAACACACTGTGAAGCAAAACGCAGCCACTCAGCACGAGTTCGATCCCTGCCGCTGGCCGGGTAGGGGACCCACATGGCGCAGCAGACCTCTCCCGCCTCACCCGCTGTTGCCCTCGGCAGTGTGTTTGTCAGTCTGCCTGTTCTGCTCCCCGCTCTGTCTTTGGTGCATCCTCTCACCCCCAACACCTCTGGCCTGTACCCCAGTGCTTGTGTGCATAAATAAATAAAATCTTTTAAAAAAGAGGTCTCTCTACAAGGTCAGGCATCAGCCCAGCCCTTGGGCACAGCAGCCCTTGGGCGCAGATGTCAGGAGCAGAACCTTGGAGGACTTGGACCACGACAACTCCTGAGCCAAAATGGAGATGCTGGGGGTGGGTGGGGGAGAGAGCCACATCCCCCAGGTCCTCCTCGTGCAGATCTCCCTTCTTCCTGAAACGCTTTCGTGTACTGGCTATGGGGATGTGACACTCTCCAGGTTCCCTTCCCAACCCTCTGTCTGCTTCGCACCCATGGAGCCTCCTGTGGAGGCTCTGCTCTCCCATCTGTCCTTTAAGGCTAGGTGCTTCCATGCTTCTTTTTTAAAAAAGATTTATTTACTTATGCATACAAGAACTGGGGTACAGGCCAGAGGTGCAGGGGATGAGAGGAGTCACCAGAGACAGAGTGGAGAGCAGAACAGGTGGATCTATTGAAACACACTGCTGAGGGGAGCAGCGGGCAAAGCAGGAGAGGTCTGCTGCGCCATGTGAGTCCCCTCCCTGGCCGGGGATCAAACTCCTCCTGCAATGGCTGCAGAAGCCCCACAGTGAGGCACTCAACCCCTTGAGCCACCAGGGAGGCCCAGGTCTTCTTTCTGGGGACACCTTTGCTCTGTGCTGTGAGCACTGCCCCAGGGATCTGGTCTACCTCAGGGCTTCCTGGCCATCCATCCCATGATGCCAATGCCAGTGTCTCCTCTGCAGACACTTCCTGTAACATGCTCGAGTGCCAGCTACTTCAGCACTCACCTTGCCATGTGGCTGGGCCCTGGCACTTGAGGCACCCGCTTATGCAGCATTCCCTTCTCCAGTCCTATTCCTCTGCTTCCAGGTTTGGGTGTCCTAAGCCCTTGACAGGCACAAAAGAATTCAAAGCCACATGTAGGCAAAGCAAAGTTTATTAGCGAGAGAATGAAAGTACCCCTGGGAAGAAGTCCTGGCAGGCAGAGTCCATGGAAGAACAGCTATGAGGAAAGGTGAGGGACACCTGGCTTAAATGGGGTGCAGGAGGGTGCTTGCTCCCTTTGTTTCTAGGGGTGCTGTGCAGGCACTTCCAGAGTGTTGGATTATCGGTCCAGGCAGGAGTTTCTAAGCTACCCTCCTTCGCAGTGCTCCCAGGATGTAGTTTTATCAACCCAGCAGCAGGCCGTTCTCCTTTACCACTCCTGCTCTCCTTAGACTTTAGCACCTGCCTGTAAGTTGGAGTGGGAGCTGCCTTCTCCCCTCGGGGCATTTCCTGGCTCTCATCAGGCTTTATTGTCTTTGTGTTTGTCAGGGTCCTGGCACCTTGGTTGTTAATTTTTCTCGAGGCATCGTCCTTCCTGCTCTGCCTAACACTTCATTGCATCGCTCATCTCGCAAAGGGTACCCACACTCCCAGCAGTCCAGAAAGCTGGTGTCATTCCTCCCCCTCTCCAAACATCCATCCAGTCCCCAAGATGGTCTGCCTCCCAAAGCCCTTTCACAGGGACTGCTCCTCTCTGCCCAGGCCCCCATTCTCTCCCCCTGCCCACCACCCTCAGTCCCGCAGCCAGCTTGAGCTGTCAGCTGTATGGACTGGATCCTATCCCACTTGGAGAGGATCCCAACTGATACCAATAGCTCAAAGTCTAAATGACATAGCATGGGTCATCTTTCCAAGCTCCTCCCCATGACTCCTTTGCCCTCAAGCAACCAACTATTCTTTATGGTGCTTTATATTCTATCTGCCCTCCTCTCACCTCTGAGCACCCCATCATGGGTTCTCTCTGCAGTAACATGCTCCCCCTTCCTTCCTTCTATCTGCTCATTCCTCCACATCCTTGAAGCTTCACACCTTAGAGGTCACCTCTTCCAGGAAGAATTCCCCCCACATCACAAGCTTGCATTCAGGACCCCTTCCACCGCAAATCGTGTGTGTCCCTTACCGCAGCTCTAACCATTTTACCATCTGTGTTCTGTTACTCTAAGCTACATGAAGATCAGGACTACTGTGTTCCCAGCGCTTGGCACAGGGTATGTTAGATGGATGGTTGGGTGGAAGAATTGGCGGGTGGGTGGGTGAATGATAGATGGGTATGTGAGTGGGTAGATGGGTGGATGATAGATGGGTATGTGGGTGGGTGGATGGCTGGATGGTGGGAGGATGGATGGATGGTGGGTGGGTGGGTGAGTAGAAGGGTGGGTGGATGGCTGGACGGTGGGTGTGTGTGTGGGGGGTGGATGGATAGATGAATAGATGGGTGGATGGATGGGTGGATGGCTGGTCTCAGAGCCTTCAGATATTGCCTCAGGGGTCCCTCTAGCCCAGCCAGCTACTGGCAGTCTAAACATCACCATAGAGGAGGCAGGTGAGCAGGAAAGAGAAGGGATTTACCACAGTTTATAAATCTGCTAGGTCCTGAATGACCTATAGGTCTCAACCAACCCAGTCACAGCTGTGTTCTAGTGATGACCCCTCTGCACTGTGGGAAGCTCTCATGTAAGCCTTCTCTGTCTCAAACATGAGGCAGCTGAGCTCATTCAGGCCTGTGTGGCCCCTTCACAGAGCCTCTCCCTGTCCCAGAGGACCCATATATTAGCCACAGATAAGAAGGAAGAGACGCTATAGCGAAGCTCCCTCTGCCGGGATTGGGGGGGGAGGGTTTCAGGGAAGGACGTTCTCAGAGGACCACCTCTCGGACTTGAAGAGACTGAGGGACCCAGGAGCTGAGAAAATGGAGAAAAGTCAGGACAAGTCCCTGTTTTCCCTCTCACGTGGGGCGTGTACACTGGGAAGAATGAGGTATCCTTGCTTTTACCAGACTTTTGGATAGGTGAGTGAAATTTTGGTAGGCCTGGGAGGATTTGTTATCTGAAATCTGTTCATCGCTTTTACTGTCACACCTAAAGAGATGTTGATTCTCTTGGGACTTCGGTGTTAACAGCCCACATTATACATGATAGCACAAGCAGTACAAGCTGCCAGTAATGTCTTCCAGGATTGGTTAATTCTCCACCTGTTGGTCTTACGGAGGTGGGAAGAGCGGATAGAAGGGAGAACGGAAATTCAAGAGGCAGGAAGGAGTTGCTGAAACTTCTGCTTCCTGTCTTTGAATATCATGAGGAGCTGACAGGTTCAAGACCCAGAGGGAGCAAGATGGAAGGCTCTAGAAAGGGCTGGGACTTGATATAGGCAGATGAGTTAGTGAAAAGAACCTTGAAGGGGGAAAGCAGTAGGTCCATGTTGTGCTTTCATTTTGGGCTTGGCAAATGTCATGTTTTCTCCTCTACCTGTACAATGAGACAGTGGTAGTAGAAGATCCTTCCAGTGCTGTCCTCCTATTTTCAGTGGTTCAGGGGTCTATAAATGACCTACAGGTCACAAAAAATGTCATTAGCGAGGAGTCCATGAAGGTTTGGCACCGGTAATTAAAGGAGCCTTGGGCACAGAAACATTCTTTCTGTTCCAGATGGTTCCATTCAGGTACTACATTGAAAGAGGGAAATGGGACCAGATAATCAGACAGCAAATGAGACCCCACTGCTACCACATCAATCCCCAAAAGAGAGAGGAGAAAGGAGGGACAACGGGAAAGAAAGAAGCAAGAAATAAAAGAGGACAAACAAGGAAAACAAGAGTCCTATAAGTCAAAAAAGAAAAACACTATCTATGCAGGCAATGTACATTGGCAAGAAGACGGTGGAAGGATGGAACAAGACTGCAAGGAGGTCAGAGTTGATCAGGGAATCACCAACTGATTAGCTGATGAGTGAAGGTGGACAGGGAGGCCCGTAGAGTGACATACTAAACTTACTCAGTCTGTGACTGGAGAGTGAATCACAATCTCAGTTGTGCAGATGCTAGTAAACAGGGCTGGACAGTTGAAGTGGTACTAAACCCAGAGATGGGGTATGGGTGGAGCCAGCTGACATGGAGGACCAAGGAAGAGAAAACCCAAAAGTTATAATGGGTGAAGAAGAGCCAGAGAGCCTGGAGGAGACGTCTAGAGCAGCAGCAGCAGCAGGGATCGTGGTTCAGGAGCTGTCAGATGACACTTGCATTTGATGTCAGGCAAAGCATCCTGGGCCACTTTGGAAGATTGCAGATCCTCCCCCAAGGGTGGTTGGTGTCCGGTGCTCCAGAGATGGCTCTAGTTGTAGAGGACCAAGTGAGAGCTGATGAACCTGAGTGACCATAGCAATCTGAGGCAGAGCGGATGGAAGTAGAAATCGCTGGTTTGGCAGAATGACTGCTGGTGTCCACCTCACCTGAGATTTAGACACTTGTCCAGAGGTGACTAGGAACGAAGAGGGAAGTATGGGTCTTGATGAAGGTAATGGACAACGAGCTGCTATGGTATTGGGAGCACTGATGAATCAGTTGCTTTGGAGAGCAATGGTAGCAGTGAAGGCCCTGGATCTTTCAGATGGTAGTGTAAGGGCAACAGGACACAACCTCGTGAGGACATGGGATCCCCACCAGGAGCGGCCAAGGTAGTATCAACAAAAACTTCAGAACCTGGCAAACCAGAATTGGCAGTGTAGAGAGTTGAGTGTGGTGGAAATTGTCACAGCTTGTCCAGAGACCAAATGGCGGAGGAGAAATCGTCAGGACTTTATGTGGAATAGCACTTTTATTGGCAGTGGTGGCAGACGGAAGAATTGAACCAAAGGGGTAAGACAAATCCAATGTTTTGTGTACACAGTGGATGCTCTGGGATGGGATGTGGATGTCTGCCCAGAGATCAAGGTAGCAGGAATAAATTCACCAGGACCAAATGGGAAAGAATTAGCATTCCCAGCTGTATAGAAGGATCTGGCAGAACTGCAGGATCTGATGAATCTGAGAGGGTTGTGGAGTCAGAAGGTCCCACACAGGAAGATGTATTTCTTCATCTCCTGCTGTAGTAAAAATGATTGCCCTGATCTTGACATGGAAACAGAATTTGTATTCCATTGGGAAAGGGTGACATCCGAGGTACTGCAGGACGCGAGGACTCAGGAGCTCCTGTATACACAGGATCCTCCGGGGGGGTTCCAGTTATCTGCGCTGAGGTGGCAGGCCAGCACTTCCGTCTTCTCTGGTGGAGAAGGTTCCAGAGGAAAGGGTTGATTTGGTCAAGTCACACCTGGTGGTGAATATAGAGGGTGCTCCAGTGTGAGTGGTAGGTAGCACTTGTGGGTCCAGGGCCCGGGACTCGGTAGAAAGTGTGACAGACTTGAGGGGGTAGAAAAGCTTGTATGACAGGGAGAGGCTGCATTTGATGACTCTGAGATGGCTGAGGAGACGGCAGATTCCTCCAGAGTGGACGTGTCTGATGGCCCTTCATCTTCACACTAGGACATTGTCCTCTCCTACTACCTCCAAACACATTTGTGCTTGTGGTGAATGCAAGTCAGCAGGTGTGCAAGAGCAGCCCTGGAGGGTAGGGTTCGGCCGCCACAGAGCTGTGGGATCTTGCGCAGTTAATTCCTGAACTCCCATCTTCCCCTGGAAATGACCACCCTGATCCCACGAGAATACTCTACAAGCGAAGCAGTGTGGAGACCTGGGGTGTGCCTCAGCCATGCAGCCCTGCGTGTACGTTCAGCCCTGCTACTCAGGTTTGTGTCTCATCCAGCAGAGTGGCAGCAGGGGGTGCAAACTGGACAGGCCCCTTGGCTCCTCCAAGGCCCTCCACCCCAAACCCCAACCCACTGCAGTGAGTGGTTGGGCTTCCTGGCTTTCTAGTGTCAGCAAACAGTGCGGCCTTGCCCCTGAACAGAGTCAGAGGTGCTGCCAAAGCACGGGCTAGTAGATTGACTGTGTGCCCCCAAAAGCTGTGTTCAAGTTGTCCGAGCCAGTTCCCGCAGAGGTCTTATTTGTAAGTAAGTCCTTGCGAAACTGAGGTAAGGATCTCAAAACCAGATTGTCTTGCATTCAGGGAACCTTAGGTCCAAATACTGGACCTAAATAATACTGAATAAGAGAAAGGAGACTGGACACACAGAGGAGGCCATGTGAAGACAGAGGCAAGAACACCAGGAGCCACCAGAACCGAAGAGGCGAGGAAGCCTCCTCCTCTAAGGCGTTAGGAGGGAATGAGTCCTGCAAATCTCTAGCTTCACAACTGTGAAAGAATTACCTTCTGTTGTTTGAGGCCCCCGAGTTTATGGTAATTTGTTGTGGCAACCCTGGAAACTTGCACGTGGACACCCAGTTTCAGTGAGTGGTGAAGAATGGGAGCCCAGGAGCCAGACAGCTGGGACTCAAATCCTGGCTCCTCCACTTGGGATGGGCGACCTTGAACAAATTATTAACACCCCTGGGCTTTGGTTTCCCCGTGTATAAAACAGAAATCAATAACAGCAATTTTTCCTAGGTTAGGAGAGTTAAGTGACACAAAAGACATCATTTAGAACAACATCTGGCATAGAGTAGACCCTCAGTGAACATCAGCAATACCCAGACTCCAGGATCAGCGTGGCTTCCCAAGTGGCTATACCCCCTGTGCTTCTTATAATCAATATCCCAGCGGTCTCTGGAGCTATGCATGGCTTCGTCAGTTCTGAATTTGTCTAAGGGCTTAAGGTGTCAAATGCTACCTCTTTGCAGCCCCTCCGCTAGGCCCCCTGCACATCCTCGGCCTGTCTTGTCACCTCGGCCCCAGGCTTGGCATGTGGTTCTTTCTGCATCAAATAAGCTTGACTATAAACTGGCTTATCCTTCCTGCCTCTTCCAAAGCACCTAGCACCTGCTCAGGAAGAACCAGTCCCTGTGTGTTTGCTGAATGAGTAAGTTTTATTACTCTCGGAACAAAACAGCACTTCCTTTTAATTGCTCTGTATTTACATCACACACGTTCCAAAGGTTGCCCCTTTCATCTACTGTGCAAATCTGTTCTCACCTTCGTCCACTCTTATCTGATTTCATACATATTGAACATTTCTGCTTCTGCCTTCACCTTTCCAAACGCCAGAGCTCTGACTCCTTCACGCCCCCATATGAGCCCTCCCTGTCCCCCAATGCCGAGCGGAGGAGCTCCTCCCCAACATTGCAATAAACACTTTGGAACCTCTTGTACACAGAACAGGACACAGAGGTGGAAATATTCCCGTTCACACATGAGGATTTTGGTCCTGTCCCACCCCAGCACAGCCAGCCCCTTTCCCGTCCTGCACAAAGGTCCCAGGGACCTTTCCCACGACCCCACCCAAAGAACCTCACTCTGTCACCCCGGCCTCCAAAGGCCTGGAGAAGGCCCAAGCTCCAGGCACGGCAGGTCCTGATGTGGGTATATTGGCCCCACCGATGTGGTACGTGGGCATAGGGAGGTCAAGGTCCCTGACCCGTCCTCCTCCAGCCCCAAGCCCTCACATCAAGCGAGGAAGGGCACAGGTGGCAAGTCCAACAGCCCCCCTCCTACTGATAATAGAAAGGCGTTCCTGCCCTCACCCACTCCCTAAAAAATGGGTCCCCCAATCTCTATGTTCTCTATGACGCAGCTGTGGCCCTGATGGCTACCTACAGGCCTTTTCCTTCCTTGCCGGCATCCTAGACCCCCCTGCTTTTCATCCGGAAGTTCCCGTTCTCCAACCAAGGGAAAGGAGAAAGACAAGGAGCAGCTTCTTTTACAGTAAATGCTGTATTTTGCTCACAGGGGAGAACTGGCCACCCACTGGCTGCCTGTACCTACATGGCACCTTCCAGCAAAGAAGGTGGGCTTTCTGGGCTCAGAGAACACTGCAGGGATGGCATGAGGCCAGGGAGAGGAAGCAGGAGGAGGAGCAGGGACAGGAATGGGAAGGGAAGAGAGTTAGGGAGAATTAGGGGAACCTAACCTATCTCAGGGCCCTACTTCCCTTCATCCTTGGGACCTAGGGAAACCCACATCCCACCCCCACCCATGTCCCACTCCCACCCAGGGTGACCCAGGGTTTTTATGGGGGAGAGGAAGGGCCCTACTTCATCCTTGGGACCTAGGGAAACCCACATCCCACCCCCACCCATGACCCACTCCCACCCAGGGCAACCATGGTTTTTATGAGGGAGAGGAAGGCCCTACTTCATCCTTGGGACCTAGGGAAACCCACATCCCACCCCCACCCATGACCCACTCCCACTCAGAGTGACCCAGGGTTTTTATGGGGGAGAGGAAGGGATGAAGCTTCAAAATGGGGAGCCAGGGCTTGGGGAGCACAAGTTGGGGGAAGGTCCTAAGATGCAGAGGGTATCTGTATCTAGCTAAGGGCAGGGATATGAGGGGAGGAGGGGAGGATTTAGGACTGGGGCACTGGAATGGAGGGGTAGGGAACTGGGTCAGAGGGAAGGGGAGATTAAGGAAATTGGAGGAGATTTGGGGCTGAGGTCATAGGGGATGATTTAAGAAACTGGTTCAGAGGGGAGAAGACTTAGTGACAGGAGCCAGGGATGCAGCGCTGAGCTATATAAGGAACAGGCAGGGGCTGCAGGCTGGATACACAGATGCTCGTGGGAAAATAGAAACTGAAGTCTGAGACTGGAGGGGTGTGGGGTTTGGGGATCTGAGAGAGGCCATTAAGCGCAGGGTGGAGACTGGAAGGTGGTGGGACAGATCTGATGAGTACATCTGGTCTGCACGGTTACTAGGTAGCAGGACAGCTGTGCTGTACCCAGCTTAAAGATGACTGGCCTAGGGGTCCATAGCGGGCTTGGATTTGAACTGGGTATCCAGGTGGATTTCACTCTAGTAGGAGAAGCATGGGTCAGGGGATGGTCTGGTTTTGCTCAAGGAAACGAGGAGTCAGCTGTGTGTGTCTGGGCCATCTCTAGTAATGAAGGCAGAGCAGACGGCACCTGCCCACCATCTGGGCCTGGTGCAGGGGAAGTGAATCTGCCCCCTCAGGGCTCACAGCCAGGATGAGGTCACCTCAGGTCTCTGGATGTGCACCTGCCAGAGTGCGTGAGAAAGGGAGTGAGAACACGGGGCCATCGCTGGTGTGGGCTGGGAGGTGACTGCCTCCTGATGCAGTCCACCCCCTGGCCTGCCCGTTTGTCCTCTCACCTTGACATCGGTGTCCACTGTCTCCAAGTGCACCTGGACATTTTCCTGGTTGACTACAAAGAGATAAAAGAAGATGGGAGAAGAGACCAGGGGAGAGGAGGACGGGGGAGGGAAGGAAAGGTGAGGAAGGCAGCGCCTTCTAAGCACCTGTGTGGGGCTGGACCTTCGTCAGCAGGGTCCTGGGGAAGCGGTAACCAAGCGCCCTGGCACGAGGTACATGCTTGTCCTCGGCAAGCTAGATTGTCCTGCCCTACCCAAGCTTCAGCGGTGCCGAGAAGTCCTTGCCGCTTGGCCAGGAGGAAATACTCACCTGTTCCTTCATCCTCGAAGCCCAAGTTTGTAAAAGTCCCAACGGCGTCCTCATCCCAGACATCAAACCATTTCTCGTCCTTGTCGAAGGCCCTAAGTCGGGATGCTACGCGGTCAGGGCAGGGCCACTCCGTCGGGGACCCCTTTGCACACCACCTCCAGCCCCAGCTTGCTCACCAGCCTTCTTGGTCGCCTTTCCTCCGAGAGCGCACGATGTAGAAGCTCACAGCCGCCACCAGAAGCAGCAGCAGCAACGCCCCGACGGCCGCCAGACTCCCGACCAGCGTCCTCCAGGGGACGGCCACCTCGCAGCGCGGTCCCGAGAACCAGTGTGTGTCGGTAGAGAAGCATCTAGAGAAAGGGGGCTATAGGTCACAGATCCTCACCACTTCCTGGGGGCAGCTCCACCAGCGCACCCAGGCCCGGGAGACCCGGCCAGAGCTGCCACTGGGCGGGGCCTGGTGGGCGGGGCCTGGTGGGCGGGCCCGTCCAGGGGTGTGTGGGCGGGGCCTCACCGACAGGTAGGACCGGTCCTTTCCAGAATGCATTGCCCCTGGTTACAGTTAAGTGTATGGTCCAAGCCCGAGGTACAGTTGGTGACACAGCGGAGCCGTTTCTCCTGCACCAATGGGAAGTAGAATTCCTCAAAGCCCTCGGCAGCGGCTCGATGACAGATGGCTGCGGGTGAGTAGGGAGTTGCAGAAATGAGACCTAATACACTACTCGGGGGCTTGGTTACAGCGACTCTGAATCCGGATGGAAGCGCTACATTAGCGATGGTGGGCGGAAGATGCGAAAGTCCCCCAGGGCCCTCACCCACTCCTCACCTTCCCGGACTGTGCTCAGGCGGAAGCTATAAAGGTCCAGGAAGGGCAGTCCTGCCTGGACTACGTCACTGGCCTCCCCAAAAGCGTTCCCTCTCCTCCCCAGGGAATTTCAATGGGCCCATGTCCGCGATAGGTGGAGTCATGGACTCCTTTAAGCTTTACCTTGAGGGGTCAGTGACTGAGTGCTGAGGCTGTCATTCACCTTGATGGAGTCAGGCTTAAAACACAGGGCTAGGGAGACAAAGGCAAGTCAAATCCGGGGAGGGGTTCAAGGAGTGAGGGCTAGGGAAGCAGGGCAGGTGTGGGGAGGGGCAGAAGGGGTTCTGTCAGTATGCAGAGGTGTGGACTAACCACCAGTGAGGTTCTTTTAATTTCCCCCATCACCCTTGAATAATCAGGAGTCTTTAGTTATCCCAAAAACCTTGAAGAGAACTGCCAGGGAACCTCCTGCCCAGCACCCAGGTTCTGGCAAGCACCTCCTAAGCCACTTCCTTGACCCAGCTGACTGTGGCCACCTTCTGGTACTTGCTGGAGGTACAAGAAGGCTCCCTCTGCTGGGATAGTCTGGGATAGTGGCTGTGACCCTGACCCCTCCGTCCTGCCCCGGGACGCCAGACTTGCTCACTCTGGTTGTTGCAACCATTCTCCCCTTGGCTGGAATTCAGGAACTTGTCCTTCAGGACTGTCTTGATGTTCTCATATTCACTCTCCAGCTGGGTGCTGAAGGGCATCTCCAGCAAGACCAGATAGTCCACCAAGATGCTGCCTTTCCTGAAGGGTTGAGGGAGTCAGGAAGCCTTTAGGGTGTCCAGACATGAAACCCAATGGTCCCCAGAAGAACAGCTTCAGGACCAACAAGTTGTGCAGGGGGTGAGGCGGGGGGGGGGGGAAGCAGGAAAGAAGGAGGCTGAAGCAGTGAGTTTGGATTCCAGACACATTGTTCATAAGGGGCTGCCAGCTTCTGTGACTGGCGGGATGAGAAGGGATGGGATGAGTTGTCCCAAGATGAAGGAAAGAAGTCAGGTCACAGAAATCTGCCTATAGTCACTCCCTTGTCTGCTCCCGTGGGAGGCAGCGTAATGGCCCCATTGGACATCTGTGACCTAATCCCCAGAATTTATGGATCTGTTACATTACAGGGCAAGGAGAAATCAAGATTGCTGATGGAATTAAGATCGCTAAATTCTGGGGCCTCCCTGGTGGCACGGTGGGTTAAGCAACACATTGTGAAGCAAAACGCAGCCACTGCAGCACAAGTTCGATCCCTGCCTCCAGCCAGAGAGGAGACCCACATGGCACAGCAGACCTCTCCTGCCTCACCCACTGCTGCCCTCAGCATTGTATTTCATTAGATTTGCCTGTTCTGCTCCCCACTCTGTCTGGTGAATCCTCTCACCTCCCTGGTCTCTGACCTGCACCCCAGCTCTTGTATGCATAAATTAATAAATCTTTAGAAAGAAAAAAAGAGATTGCTAAATTCTGGTAGGACCAGGAATGACCGACAGTCTCTTGTACTGCATCAAGCCATTAGGAAACAGGGCCCCAGGGCTCTCTGCCAGCCAGAGAGTCCAGATGGCAGGCTTCCCACCAGCCCTCATGCACCACCTCCCCACATGTCTTATGCAATCTCTGTCCTTCCTATGTGCTTACGGAGGAGCAGGGGCACCCCTCCTACAGCGACATAGATCCGGAAAATGATTGCTAGAACTCCCCGTGGGTGATCCCCTGCACCCTCCCCCACCCCCGTCTTTATGAAATATGAGGATTTCAAAAGCAAGGGATGACTTCTCCAATCTCTTCTCCAATCTTCTTTACATTCCCTTCCCCTCCTGACACTATCTCCACAGCCCAGAAAGGCGTCTTACCTCAGGGACAGAATCTCCACACCCTTGAACTCTGTCACGTTTTGATAAATCTTCTGCATCTAAAACAACAAGGATTCTGGGCTCATGTTTGAACATCCAGATGTGAGGGCATCCAGCACCCAAGCTCAGCTCCAAGGTACGACCCTTGAGTTCCCTCCCTCATCCCTCACCTGAGCCTTGAAGGTGTTACTGAAATCCTCATAGGCCTTGGAAGTGTTGTCGTTGAGGTCCGAGGAGAACTCCTGGTCCACAGACACCTCCATGCCCACTTCAGCTGCCACGGTATCTGCACACAGCATATCCAGCTCTGCTCACCCACTGACTGCACCTGTCTAATATCACCACCACCCCAACCCAGAGGCTCCCCACTGGCCCCTTTCCTAGTTCCCTGAGGACTTACTGGATGGCACACAAAGGTATGGATGGGATGGGATGAGTTGTCCCAAGATGAAGGAAAGAAGTCAGGTCACAGAAATCTGCCTATAGTCACTCCCTTGTCTGCTCCCGTGGGAGGCAGCGTAATGGCCCCATGGACATCTGTGACCTAATCCCCAGAATTTATGGATCTGTTACATTACAGGGCAAGGAGAAATCAAGATTGCTGATGGAATTAAGATCGCTAAATTTTGGAAAGATAACAGTAGAGAAGATAGTGTGTTCACCTCCCCAAAGATACAACAAATTTGTATCTAGATAAAGCAGATGTTCCTAGAAAAGACTGAAGGACTGGAGCATCAGATTTTCACAACAAAATATGAAAGAAATTATCTTTGACTATAGGAAAAGTCAAAATATAATTTTATCTGGAATGCAGCCAGGGCACCATGACCTAAGAGAGGAAGAGACTGCAATGATAGGGAACTTTTGGGTTGGAGAGGGATGAAAATGGTGACTAAAGGACTTTCTCTGATATTAGGGACCCTGGTACCCTAGGAACTGCACTAGTGAGGTGTAGAAAATGGAAAGCAAAAGGACTGGGGGCAGGAGGTGGGGGGCAGGGATCTAAGACTGAGCCAGGGCCAGAGGGTAAACACTCCACATTCCTAATATCAGGGTTGCCTGAAGCTGTCAGACAGTCCTAATGTCTACCAGTGCAACTCAGGTAGGCTGAGCATATGTTGGGACTCAAAATAACTGTCAATACATTTATGAATATTGAAATCACACCATGTGTTTTCTCTGATCACAGTGCCTGAAGCTATAATTAAACCACAAAAAGGAAGCTGGAAAAGCAAGCCCTAAGATTATGGAGACTAAATAACATGCTTCTCAGTAACTGTTGGGTTAACAAGAAAATTAAAGCAGCCATTTTAAAGTACTGGAGACAAGTGAAAATGGAGAAATGCATATCAGAAGCCATGGCAGACAGCAAAAGCTGTGCTAATAAGAAACTAATAGCAAACAAGACTTACATCAAGAAACAAGAAGAATCCCAAAGAAACAACTCTACACCTAAAGGAACGTGAAAAGGAAAAACAAATGAAACCAAAAGTCAGTAGAAAGAAGGAAATAATAAAAATCAGAGAGGAAATAAAAACAAAAGGGACAATATGACAAGGTCAGTAAAATCAAGAGTTGGTTCTTTGAAAGGATAAACAAAGCCAACAAACTTTTAGCCAGACTCACCAAAAAAAAAAAAAAAGGAAAGGAAATTCTTAAATATAGGATCACAAATGAAAGAGAAGTTACATCAGATATCATAAAAATGTAAAGGCTCAAAAGAGATTATATTGAACAATAATATGCCAATAAATTTGATAATCTAGAAAAAAATGAGTAAATTTTAGAACAATGCAGCCTGCCAAGACCAAGTCAGGAAAAAAAAAATCTTGAACAGACCAGTCACAAGCATAAAGTTGAAACAGTCATCAAACCCCTCTCTAAAAATGAAAATCCAAAACTTTATAGTTTTACCAGTGAATTCTACTAAATTTTCAAAAAGAACAAATACTATTCTTCTCAGACTCCTCCAAAAAATTAGAGGGAGTACTTCCAAATGCATTTTATGAAGACAACATTACTGATATCAAAACCCAGAGAAGGAAATAAAAAATTATTTACCAATATTTATAACAATTATAAATGCAAAAATTCTAGACCACTAAATTTAGCACACTAAAATTTAACAATCCATTAAGAGGATCATACATCTTGAACAAGTGGGATTTACTCGATGGATGCAAGGATGACTCAATATATGAAAGCTCATTAAGGTAATACACCACACCAACAAAAGAAAGGAGAAAACAATATAATTTTTCAATAGATGCAGAGAAAGCATTTTATAAGATTCATACCCATTTATTATAAGAACACTCAGTAAAAATGGAGCTAGAAGAAACATCCTCAACATGATGGAGGCTGTATGCTACTAATCAATGCTGAAAAATTGAAAGTTTTTAAGATCAGGAACAAGACAAGTTGCTCACTCTCAATGTAACTATTTCTATTTAATTATTAGGGGTCTTAACCAGAGCAGTATGACAAGAAATAAAAGTAATCCAGATTGGAAAAAAGATTCCATCCATTCATAGATGACATGGTAAAATACACAGGAAATTCTAAAGACTCCACTAAAAAACTATTAGGGTAATAATAATAAATGAATATAATAAAATGGCAGGCCACAAAATCAATACAAAATTTTGTTGCATTTCAATATGCAAACAATTGACAAGAAAAAAAATTAATAATCCCATTCACAGTTGCATTAAAAAGAGCTAAATACCTAAGAATAAACTTAATAATGGAAGTGAAGGGCCTCCCTGGTGGCGCAGTGGGTTAAGCAACGCGCTATGAACCACAGCCACTGCAGCACAAGTTCAATCCCTGCTGCTGGCCAGGGAGGGGACCCACATGGTGCAATAGACCTCTCCTGCTGTGCCGGCTGCTACCCTCAGCAGTATACTACTGTTGATCTGCCTGTTCTGTGCCCCACTCTCTGTGGTGAATCCTCTCACCACCCCCACACCTCTGGCCTGTACCCCAGTGCTTGTATGCATAAATAAATAAATCTTTTAAAAAAAATAATGGAAGTGAAAAACCTATACAATGAAAACTGCAAGGCATTGTTGAAAGACTAGGAAAGAGGGCCTCCCTGGTGGCGCAGTGGGTTAAGCAACGCACTATGAAGCAGACCGCAGCCACTGCAGCACGAGTTCGATCCCTGCTGCCGGCCGGGGGAGGGGGGGACCCACAGCAGACCTCTCCTGCTGTGCCCGCTGCCCCCCTCAGCAGTGTACTTCCATTGATCTGCCTGTTCTGCTCCCTGCTCTGTCTCTGGTGGAGTCTCTCACCCTCCACACCTCTGGCCTGTACCCCAGTGCTTGTGTGCATAAATAAATAAATCTTAAAAAAAAAAAAAAAAAAACAAGAAAGAACAGGAAAGAGGCAAAGAAATGGAAGGATATTTCATGTTCATGAAGAGAATGGGAGAATTTATGGGGAGAATATCGTTAAAATGACTATATTACCCAATGTAATGTATAGATTCACTGCAATCCTTTTCAAAATTCCAATGACAGTTTTTAAGGAAACAGAACAAATAATTCTAAAATTTATATGGAATCACAGAGACCCCAAATAGCTAAAGCAATCTGGAAAAAAAAAAGCAAGAAAAATGGAAGCATCACAGTACCTAACTTCAAACTATCTTATAAAGCAACAGTAATTAAAACAGTATGGTGCTGAAACAAACAAAAAAGCATGGCTCAACAAAATAGAATCAAGTACCCAGAAATAAAGCCACATGTATATTGACAATCTGTCATATGACTATACGATGGAGAAAGGAAAATGTCTTCAACTCATGTTGCTGGGAAAACTGGACAGCTACATAGAAGAAATTGGACCATTCTCTAACTCTATACACACAAATATATCAAAAATCAATTAAAGACTTGGATGTAAGATCTGAAACTGTGTATATAGCATTTAAAGCACCTTTCAAGTTACACAAGACCAGGACGCTTGATCATCCTTAGGCAATAGGTGTACATCCAAGGTATGACCAGGAACACCCGGAGGGCTGGTGACTGATGTGCTTTGCAACCCAGGGACTGATCAGTGGAATGCCTTGTTAATAAGATTGGAGCTATGGGTGGGAGTTGAGGGTATATCATTGGACTCATTCCCTAAGCCCAAAAATCCAGTGTCCAGTTTGACCCATCTTTCTCTGTCCATAAAAAGATCAGGATCTTGCTCTTGAGCAGCATCCTGCATCCTACAGCCTGCTCCACAACCCTTGTTTCTTTTCCTTATCACTATAGTGGTCCTGACTCAACATGAAACAATAAAGTAAATATATGGAAGAATGTAAAGGAATATGTTTTATAATATCTGCTATACACATGTCTTTAGGGACTAACCACCACAGTAAAAGAAATGAAATAAAAAATAAATAAATGGGACTACATAAAAATTTTTAAAACTTCTGAACAGCAAAAGTCAATAGAATGCAAAACACTCTAATGAATGAGAGATTAGCAAATCTCATATCCAATAAAGGGTTAATACCTAAGGTATATAAAGAGCTCATACAATGCAAAAAAAGGAAAAAAAAACCCAAACAACAAAATGGACAGAAGACCTGAATGAACACTTATCCAAAGAGGATATACAGATAACCAAAAAGCAGTATTAGGGAAATTAAAATCAAAGCCACAATGAGATTTCATCTCATAATTGTGAGAATGGCTTACATCAAAACAACTAGTATCATTTCAGAAATGATGTGGAGTGAAAGGAAACCTCAGGGCCTCCCTGGTGGTGCAGTGGATTTGGATAGGGGACATGAACATGGTTATCCAGCTGGGTCCAGTACACTCGAGAGGAAGAGGAAGAGGGAGAGGGAGGCAAGAGAAGACAGAATCAGTCAGATGAAGATGTGACTGTGGAAGAAAGAATAGAATATTATTGTCTTTGAAGATGGAGAAATGGGACTTTGAGACAAGGAATGCAGAAGGCTCCCGAACCCGGAAAGGGCAAATAAATGGATTCTCCTCTAGAGTCTATGGAAAGCAGCACAGCCCTACTGACACCTTAAACTTAATTCCAAAAGCTGCTAATCAGACTGCTAATATCCGTAAAGAGATAATAAATTTGCATTGCAGGTTTGTGGTAATTAGTTACAACAGCATTTAGAAATTAATAATGTTTAATAAGTCCAGACAAGAAGGAGGACTCAGAAAAGTCTCAGCCACCCTCTGATCAGGAGGATGGAAAGAGGAATGATCTAGGGAACAAAAGCAGGGATGCCTAGATAAGTCAAGATGGCATTGGGGGCCTCCTAGTCAACCAGAATGGGCCCCAGGAGAGTCACTGGGATTTCCTAGGAGAATGTGTAGAGGGAAGGGCTCTGGGAACTCACCTAGCTCCATCTGTTCCACGACGAACTCACAGAGGGTTCCATAGTAGGTGCTGGGACAGTGACACTTTAAGCCATCCCAACTACCCCCATTCTTGCACTTGAGCTCCTTCCGTTCACAGCGGTCCCCAGAGAATTCTGGGGGACAGAGGCAACGGTCCTGCATCCAAGTGCCACCATTCTCACAGGTGCCTAAGGCAGCATAGGAAGAAAAGGAAGTTCAGGATAGGGCCTGACCTTGGTAACATGGGAATTTAGAAGGGGAGGAAGGGGAGGTTACAAAGATAGGAAGGCCAACCTGGAGTGGTAGTCGGCTGAGACTGAGTGGTCGTCTTAGTAGTGGTTGAAGTGGTCCTGGATGATGTGAAGGTAGTGGAAGACTGAGTGGTGCTCACTGATGTCTCTGGAGTGCTGGTGGTGGGTGAGGCAGGACTCGTCACCTTGCTTGAAGTCATTACAGCAGTTGTAACATTGCTGCTTGGTTGTGTAGTCAGTGGGGTACTAGTGGAACTCAGCACATGTGGGGTAGATACAGTACTTGTCCAGGTTCCATTTGTGTGGCTCTGTGTGCTCGTCACAAGTGTGCTACTGGGAATGCTCCCTGGGCTGATGGAACTGGGAGCATCTGTTACAGTGGTAGTGGGGCCAATTGCAGGAACTGAAGTAGAAGCATCTGAATGTACAGGATATGTACTTGTGATAGCAGAACTGGGGGAGGACGACTGTGTAGTAGAGGTAAAGACTGATACTGGAGTAGGTTCACTATATATACAAGGGGTGGTGGCAGAAGAAGGGACTATTGTAATTGATACGGACGTTGGACATGGAGTAGTAGAAAAAGTAGTAACAAAAGGTGTGCTAGTTGTTTCAGTATAACTAGAACTAGTATCAGGAGGAGTAGGAGAAGTTCTACTAGTAAAAGAATATGTGGGCGTGGTCACAGACGTGACAGAGGACACCGGAGTTGTTGTACTAGTAATAGGTGGGGAAGTAGAAGACGTGGTAGTGGTTGATAGAGAAGTAACACTGGTGAAAGACACAGTTGGGAGGGTAACTGTTGTGTCAGTGGAAGAAGGAATGAAGGTGCTAGAAGAAGTAGTTATTGCACTAGTACTAGTACTCATAAAAGGTGTGGATGGGGTAAGTGTAGTAAGGTGGGTAGTACCGGATGTGGTCATTGTAGGAGTCATGGTAGTACTTGAGGTCAACGTGGTAGTAGATAAAGCAGTAGATGTGATTTTGGTGGTAGTGGATGTTGGGGTCACGGTAACCGTGGTGAAGGTCGTGCTGGGCCTTGTGGTTGGGGTCTCCGTGGCGGTGGTTGTCGGGGTTGTTTGGCTTGTGGTGGGTGTGGGC
>JAGFMF010011401.1:43179-56209 GCA_019455555.1 Galemys pyrenaicus
TTGCCGTTGGTGTGGGTGTGGTGGCTGTTGACGTGGTGGATGTGGGTGTCGGTGTGGGAGGAGTCTGAGGGGTTGTCGCCGTTGCAGTTGTGCTGCTTGTCGTGGAGGGAGGGGGGGTAGAGGTCGTGGCGGTTGTGGTTGATGTGGTAGGGGTCGGGGTCGCTGTGCTGGTGGTGGGGGTGGAGACCGGGGGGGTGGTGGTGGCCGTTGTCGTGACGGTGGTCACAGAGCTGGTAGGGGGCGGTGTTGTTGTGGAGGCCGTCGTGGGCGGAGTGGTCGTGCTTGTCATGGTGGTGGATGTGGTGGCGGAAGGGGTCACGGTAACCGTGGTGAAGGTCGTGCTGGGCCTTGTGGTTGGGGTGTCTCTAGTTGTGGTTGTCGCATTTGTGGTGGTTGTTGCAGTCGGAGTTGTGGTAGTTGTCGGTGGGTTTGTTGTGGTTTTTGTTGTGTGTGTCGTCTTTGTGGTGGTGATAATGGGCGTCGTGGTCCCCGTGTTTGTTGTTGTCGTTATATGAGTAATAGTGGTAGGCGTTGTTCCTGTCGTGTGTGTTGTGTCAGTGCTTGTTGTAGCTGCCGTTGTGGTGCTGACTGTGGGAGTTGTTGTGAATGTTGTTGTTGTCGTTGGCTTGGAAGTGGTGGTATATGTACTTTCTGTCGTTGTTTTAGGAGTGCTGGTGTGGGTACTTGTGAGGGTCACTTGTGTCGTGGTTACACAGATAGTGGTGGGGTAGGTGGTGGTGATGATCAGTGTAGTCGGGTTTATGCATTCTGTGGTGCTCATGTACACTAGGACGGTGGGTGGTGCGGTCGGAATCTTGAGCACATACTTGGACATAGGGATTGCTGATGTGGTAGATTTGATGGTGGGTTTTAGTGGTGGGTCCAATAAGGGATAAAAGGTGGGGGAGAAGGTGTCAGTAGATGTGTCTTCCCCACTTCCTGGGGCAGGAGTAGAGTGCTGGGACATGCTGACTGGCCTCCCTGCTGTGTCTGTGGCATGTGGGGACCTGCTGAGAGCATTGAGGGCTGTGTCTGCCTGGGGGGGAAGCTCCAAGGAGAAAGATGTTCCCCTGGTGAAAGCTCCTGTATTGGTGGCAGAACACAAGAATTTAGAGGTGAACTTTTCTTTTGTTTTGTCACACCACGCAGTTGTTATCAGTGCCCCTCTTTCAGAACCCCGGATGGCAGAACATGCCCTTGCTTATTCTCTTTTCATAGCTGTTTGGGGTTGTGGTCTCTCAGGTTTGAGGGCCAATGGGATGGCACCCTCAGGTGGCTGTCTAAGGAGAGTGGGCTGCAGCACCCACTTCCCAGTGACTGACCTCCCAGCCCGCAGGGTCAGCCGAGCCCCTGCCTCATCCCTCGGCAGCCCTCCTTCCTCCACACACCTGTTTCCCTTACGCTCTCCTGCTCCTGCTCACCCTTTTAGCTCTCTGTCTGTACCCTCTCTCTGTCCTTCTATCTGTGACATTCCCCATCTGGTGTGACTCTCAGCTTCCACGGAAGCAGCAATTAGGGAGAGACAAAGTGAGAATGACCCCAGCCAAGGCCACACTGGAGTGCCACCCGCCAGGGACACCGGGTGACATAGGTTCAGAGAGGGAGAGCTCTATGGGGGACAGCAAAAGGAGAGATTGTAGCTTAGATTCTGCTGAGGCTAAGGGACAAGCACAGGGGGCCACGCTGAGAGGCTGAGGGATAAGACCAGAGAAGGAAACTACCAGAAAGGGATAGCTCAGCAGGCAGGCAAGAGTCCCAGAGACCTTAAGGTCTAGAAGTGAGCGTTAATACTAAAAGTGTACACATTTTCTATCACCTCTTCTATTTCAGCCCCGTGGCTAATTAGCAAATGAACAGGAACCCTTCGATCTGTAGATACCACCCCATTTCACAGGTAGAAAGAGGGGGAGGCAGAGGTCCCCTAATGCCTCATGCCAGGTGGGTAGAGAGGAACTGTAGGGTCCTAAGGAGCAGGAGAAAGGCCTGGGGCCATGCACAGGGTGGTCTCAGACCCACCCTTTGGAAGCAAAGTGGACCCTCGGAGCTTCCCACATTGACCCTGCCAAGAGTGTCTGTGCCCAGGAATGTAAACTGGTTGGGGCAGAGGTAGGGGCAGAGCTGGGAGGTGGGACACCAGGACCCGAAGACAGAAATGCCCCAGAGAGAGGAGGGCACCCCCAGAGCACTCCCAGGCAAGCACAGAAGGAAGAAACGGGAGGACTGAAGTCCAAGGTGGAAGGAGCACCAGGGATGGGGAAGCGGAGGGTCAGTGCCAAAAGGCCAAGAGCCTCAAAGGATGGGTCAGAGTGGGAAGTACACTCTTCCAGAAAGCTCATTCCGCTCTCCTGGTGAGCACACTGCAACCTTCAGTCCTCGCCTATAACAGCACCAGCTGGCCCCAGCTCCCCGTCCCTCCTCCCCTGCCTTTGTTCTCCCTCACACATAGCTCAGGTGACCCCCTCCTCAGCCTCCCCCAAGTCCTCAGAACCGACCGACATGGCTGGCCTGGGTCATCAGGGGGATCTGTGCAGTGCCCCTCCCACTTCGCCTCCTCACCTGTGTTCCCGGGGGAAGCACTGAGCATCCAGAGGAGGCCGAGGAACCCCAGCAGCTGCATGGACTCGGTGTAGGGGGGCCAGCGGAAGAGCCAGCGCTAGCACAGGGACAGCAGGACAGCAGGACAGCAGGACAGCAGGATGGGGCAGGGAAGCAGCCAGCGTGTGCACTGCAGCACCCAGCTCTAATGGTGGGTGTTCACCTGCCCTGTTGGGAAAGCGCCGATTTACCTTGGCACCACCCTCACCTAACCCCACTAATCTGCTTCCTGTGTCATACTTCAGGGCCATAGAAAGTGAAAACACAAGGCAGGACAATCCCAGGTAGGAAAGCTGCTGGTGGCCCAACCCCCAGCCTACCCAGCCCACACAGCAGTTTCTAAGAAATGGCCCTTACCTTCTGCCCCCCCACCAAGAACTAGCAATACTGGGTGGAGAACACACTTCTCAAGGACCTTGGACTCTGGGACCTGAACCTCCCCTGAAACTTCTCCTTAGTTTCAGCTACAGAGAGAGGAAGGTGGAACCTCTGTCACAGCCAAAGCAGCTGGAGCAGAGCAGAATTCAACCAGAAGTCATTTTATATTTGAAGGTGTGGGACAGGAAAGGAAATACAGGCAGTTGTTGGGAATGGTCAACGAAATGACTAGCGTTGACCTAGCAGATTCCCAGCTGTCATTGATTCTACCCAGGGTGAACTAAGTTGTGAAGAATACATACTCTTTCCCAGCAAGTGGGTGTGTGAGTTGGACTCCTTTAAAAAGGCAATTTGTGGCATCTATTAAAATTCTAAATGCTAGCTCAAGCTTCCAGAAATCCCACCGTTCCACCTCTGTGCTCAAGAAGCACCTCAAGGAGGCATTCACAGGATGGTCATTGCCGTTCCAACAGAAACTGGAAACAACCAGACAGCCCTCGATAGAAACCTAGAATGGGGTCTCCCTGGGGGCGCAAGGGGTTAAGTCTCAGCACTATGAAGCATCCGCAGCCACTGCAGTGAGTTCGATCCCCAGCCAGGGAGCTGACCCACGTGGCGCAGCAGACCTCTCCTGTTTTGCCCGCTGCTCCCCTCAGCAGTGTGTTTCTCTCAATCCACTTGTTCTGCTCCCCGCTATCTCTGGTGAATCCTCTCGTGCCCCCACACCTCTGACCTGTACCCAGTTCTTATATAAATAAATAAACATTTAAAAAAAGAAAAAGAAAGCTAGAATGACCTGGAATAGTCATACTATAGACTCAATGCTGCGGTCAAAAGAATGACACTGTCATGGGAAGACCTTCCAAGGGTCTTATTAGGTGTTTTGTTAAAACACACACATATAGGGGAGGGAAGGGGGAGGGCTGAGGGCAGACGGGAGCACGGGGGACTCAGGTGATGGTGCACTGGTGAGCTGGTGATGGGGAATACATGGGGATTCCAATTGATGGCAAGTATATGTAAATTTTAAAAATTTATATTAAAAAAATTTAAAAATAAAGTAACGAAAGTAAAAAAATAAATAGTAAAACCAGAAAAAAAGCACATGTATGTGTTTCCTATGAATACATATACACACACAAATACACAAGTGCATTTAAATTTTGAAAAGAAGGCACCTTCCCCAATAACAGAGGTAGGGCCAACCCACAGAAGCTTGAAGGAACTAAGTTTGGGAATGACGGGGAACTTTAGCTCTATTTGTAGTTTTTACTTTGATAAAGGTTCTATCCTTTTTTTTTTTTTGGATATAAAAGCCAGGTTCCGGGCCCTCCCTGGTGGCATAGTGGGTTAAGCACCGCACTATGAAGCAAACCGCAGCCACTGCAGCACGAGTTCGATCCCTGCTGCCGGCCAGGGAGGGGACCCACATGGCACAGCAGACCTCTCCTGCCTGGCCCACTGCTCCCCTCAGCAGTGTGCTTCAGTCTATCTGTCTGTTCTGCTCCCTGCTCTGTCTGGTGGATCCTCTCACCTCCCCGCACCTCTGGCCTGTATCCTAGCTCTTGTATGCATAAATAAACAAATCTTTAAAAAAAAAAAAAAGAAAAGAAAAAGAAAAGTCAGGTTCCTCTGACCTCTCTTTTTCTTTTTTTCTTTTTCTTTTTTTTTTTTTTTTTTTTGGCGTATGTAGGGTCAGAGAAAACTATCAGGTCTTCCCACCCTGCCGCAACAGGTGTGATGATGGACACCTGCAGTGCTGCACACACGCCTAAGTGGGCATGCGCAGGTGGGTGCACCTGGGTTTGGACACGGGTGTTTAAGGGTGGCATCATAAGGACACCAGAGAGAGCAGCAGCAAGACCAGCAAGAGCAGCAGCAGCGGGAGAACAGGACGTCAGCAGAAGCAGAGAGAAGACGCAGCAAAGCAGCTGAGAGGGTGAGACGCACCTGCCAGCCTCCCGGCCCCCTGGCTCCCCTGCCTGCCGTGTACATGGTCGCCTCTGTAAGTATAAGCATAAAAGCCACCGAGGGCTCCAAGACTCCCTCCTTTACCCCGTCTGCTAGAATCATAGATAACCTGCTCTGTGCCCCTTCCTGGCACTACAGCGTAGAAGAACTAGGGTGTAGGGCAGAGGTGAGGGCGGTGAGAAGACTCACCAGAGACAGAGTGGGGAGCAGAACAAGTGGATCTAGTGAAGCACACTGCTGAGGGGAGCAGCGGGCAAGGCAGGAGAGGTCTGCTGCGCCATGTGCTCCCTGGTCGGGGATCGAACTCAGGCCATAGAAGCGATAGCGCTGAGAATTAACCCTCAGGGCCCCCAGGGAGGCCCTGAGTTCTCTTGAGTAGGACTTAACTTTGGTCTGTAAAGACTTGAACACACACTAACCTCTTTTCTAGCAGCTCAAGGATAACACTAGGCTCCACAAAGTACCTGCCTGAAAAATCTCAAAAATGCCAAAAAAATTAACGGTGTTCCATTCAACACCTGCAAAGAGCAGCCCTGTCTTCAGCCTCTGTGGAGAGGCAGCAGCCTGAACTTGAGGAGCTCTAGTAGCAAGCCCAGATGGCTTTCACATGGACCAGCCAGGTACCGTGAGGACGCAGCCCGTTGCCGTGGGTGGGGAGGGTGCCCAGAGCCAGCAGGACAGGCACAGCTCAAGGGAAGGAGCTGGGGCAGCAGAGCCATGCTTGGGACCCGCCGCTTCAGTTCTTTAACATATTCGACTCCTTTGTGCAGCACTGAGGTATTTGTTTCACGAGGTTTCCTTGTTTTCCCGAGGCTTCTCTCTGGAGCTGGGCTACGTGGTTCAGCCTCGAGCTGGCCAGGATGCAGGGCACAAAGCACAAAATGCCAGTCGCTGAGCTGAGGACACAGATGTGAATGGACTCTGTTGTAAGGGACACCAGTCTCGGGGAAATGGATGCCCCATCCAGGTTCAGGCTCCCCAATTCCTCCTTACCTCTGCTCTCTTCACTTTTCAATTTCAGAATTCGATTTTATCTCCCTCTACTGTCCAAACATCTTTCTGCTCTAGTCACAGGCCTCCTTACGCCAGACTTTTCTACCTCCAGGCCTTTGCCCAACCTGTTTCCTACAGCAAGAACCTGTTCTCTCTCTCTACTCTTTTCTCAGCTCCACCAAAAAGCTATTAGGAATACGTGTGATCAGGAAGTGATCTCTGAAATTCAGTAGTACTGACCACCCATCTCTCTCCAATGGCACTTAATTATCACTTAGTGGCAGGTGCTGCAGTCATTTGAATGCCTGTGGCACTCAGAGCCACAACAACAGCCCTTCTCCTCCAGAGCGGGAAACTTATGTTCCACTCAGAGAGGAGAGGGCCAAGGTAAGGCTGCCGGAGTCTACTTGCCGCAGTCCAAGAACACCCCGCCCCCACATTGGGGTCCAGTCCTTATGGGAAAGTTGGAGGGGAGGGAAGGATAGAGACAGCTGCAAGCAGCCCCATCACTTGCCTGCTGTGCCACACCCAGGCTGGCAAGCATGGCTCTGAGTGCCACACAGACCCTTCTCTGGGCTGTCCACACACAGTCAAGACCCAGAGGTGGCTCCAGAAATGAATGCAATCCTGTCGCGGGTTCCGACGGATGAGAAGCTTGTTGGGGAGAAGGACGGGGCACAGCTGGAAGGTAAGCTGAAGAAGGTGATCTTGGCCCAGTCACCAGGGACCCACCTTTGGGCCCCTTTCAACACCTTATTTCACAGACCTGGTGACACCGAAGTGGGTGGGGCTCATGGGAGTTCAGTAAGGGGTTCTGGCCTTTCTCTAAGGCCCCATGATTACTCAGACACTTGGGGGAAGACATAAATCCAGACGTGCTCTCCTCTATGTCATCTTCATATGGGACCCAGGCTGATGGCGCAAACCCTACTTGGAACGTTGCCGATCTCACGGCAGTGGGAAATAAGAAGCAGCAAAACCACAGCTGGCTCTAAAGTCTCTTTCCAGCGGTGCTGTGCATCTTGTTGGTCCATGCATGTCACTTGGTTGTCCCTGAGCTTGACAGGACAAGGATATAAAGTCCTTCATCAACAAGGAGAGGCCCCACACATCCAGTTGCCAAGTCCAATGTCAGCGGAGCGAGGGAGGATACTCCTCCCTAGGAAAGCAAGCAAACATATTGAACAGCAACACCGTCGACCACATCTGGTTATGGTTTACACCAGTGGAGACCCATCAGAGACTGGCCTGGTGGGTCTTTGAGTGCTTGTCTAGCTGCGCCAATGGAAATGGTCCCTGTCATGATAGAATTAGAGGGATCAATTTGGGAACTGGTGAGCTCAACCCAGTAGTCAAGGAGGAGAAACTCCTGGAAAAACAGGTGCTGCATTACGTCTATTCTCCTGTAACTTGGTTTTTTTTTTTTTAAGATTTATTTATTTATGCATACAAGCACTGGGGTACAGGCCAGAGGTGTGGGGGGGTGAGAGGATTCACCACAGAGAGCGGGGAGCAGAACAGGCAGATCAACAGAAGTACACTGCTGAGGGAGCAGCGGGCACAGCAGGAGAGGTCTGCCACACCATGTGGGTCCCCCACCCTGGCCGGCAGCGGGGATCGAACTCTTGCTGCAGTGGCTGCGATTTGCTTCGTAGTGCGTTGCTTAACCCACTGCGCCACCAGGGAGGCCCTGTAACTTGGTTCTTATCCTCGCTATTCTCTATTTCTTAACTGTAAGATACAAAAGATCACGTTCTACCATCTCCCACCACATTCTTTCCATGACTGTCTTATTTCTTCTACAAATTGCCCAGAAACGACCCCAGGTGTTACCATCTGTGTTTCTTACACCGCTCCTTATAGGGCACAGCCCCCAGAGAGGAAGTTACCTCCTTCCCAGTGATACTGGTCATGTTCAGCACTTCTGTGAGCATCTGCCCAATCTCCTCGGTTCCGGGAAGGCTCATAGGAGGTGCGTGCACACATCCCTCCCACGGTGCCCGATTTCTGAGGATTAGGAATAGGGAAGTTCAGGTCAACTTGAGGATTTTTCTGAAAGTTCAACAAAGTAATATCAAATCAAGGGAACCAAGTTTCACCTTAGTCATTCATCTTCTTGGGAGCTGGTGTATCAGGAAGTTCTGTTAATAGTGGCCTACTCCCTACTATCAGTCTGGGGATAATTAATTGTTTTCCTTTAGAAACTGAGGATGTCATTGGCCTGCTGGTTAGAGAGTCCACAGAGCACAGAACAGTAAACATTCACCTAAAACATAACTGAAACTGGACCAAAGTTGATGGGAATGAAATAATCCTGTTGAGTAGCAGAGACCATGAGGGAATGTTGTTGTCATAGTCTTACTGCTTCTGAACTTGTTACAGGTTTGCTTTTGTTTTTCCTGCTTGGAAGTTACTAAAAAGTGCTTACTTATATGTGCAAGTATAAGTACAAACGTTCTCTTAGTGTTGATTTCTTTGTATAAGAACTTAATGTACAAATTACCTCTGGCTTTGGAGAATCTCATTTCTTGCTGAGTTTCGGTAGTAGGTATTCGATCCCCACATTGAGATAAGTGTCCACCTTGATCCACATTAATAAATGCTTTTGCCTCCCAAACTCAGGAATCTTTAGAAAGTAATACTGGTTTTCCCTATTAAGATCTTAAAGAGTGTGCTTAGGAATTGTATTTTAAATTTTTATGTATTTTAAGTATCTTCAGTATCTATAGCATGACTGTTCTTAGTAAATTTGTTGAAGTTTGCATTTAATTCAAAACTAAAATTCAAGGGTCTCCCTGGTGGCGCAGTGGGTTAAGCAACGCCCTATGAAGCAAACCACAGCCACTGCAGCATGAGTTTGATCCCTGCTGCTGGCCAGGGAGGGGACCCACATGGCTCAGCGGACCTCTCTTACTTCGCCTGCTGCTCCCCTCAACAGTGTATTTCAGTCCATCTGCCTGTTCTGCTCCCCTCTTTGTCTCTGGTGAACCCTCTCACCCCCCACACCTCTGGCCTGTACCCCCAGCTCTTGTATGCATAAATATATAAATCTTTAAAAAAAAAAACTAAAATTCAAGATAAAATGTATACTGTACACATAAATATCTAGAATACTTGGCTGTGGGACACACCTTGGAACAGTAGATGTTAAAGGTAACATTTGTGTAACGTTTTCACTTCACTTCTGGATATTGCTTTTACATCATTTTATGATGTGAGTGGATGCCATATTTTTTTTTAAACTTACCAGGTCCAATGTTATTCTTACAATGTTACTATGGAGAATGTAGTTTATTTTTAAAATTTTTTTAAAAGACTTTTATTTATGTATACAAGAGCTGGGTTCCAGGCCAGAGGCATGGGGGGGTGGGGTGAGAGGATTCACCAGAGACAGAACCCGGAGAGGTAGGAGAGGTCTGCTGCGCCAGGTGGGTCCGCTCCCTGACCTGGGATCAAACTCCAACTGCAGTGGCTGTGGAAGCGCTACAGTGTGTCGCTCCACCCCTTGTGCCACCAGGGAGGCCCTGGAGAATTTAGTTTAATGGGCTAAGAACAGAATATTTTTGGTTGGACTGTTAAAAGCAAATCACTTTCAAGCCACATGAAATATTCAGTAAGATAAGACCACATTCTGGCTCATAAAACACTTTGTAAGAAATTTATTAGAGTCCTCCCTGATGGCAGAGGGGTTAAGTCTGGGCACTGTGAAGTTACTGCCAGCCACTGCTGCATGAGCTCCATCCCTGCCAGGGAGCGAAGCCATATGGCTCAGCAGACCTCTCCTGCTGTGCCCGCTGCTCCCCTCAGCAGTGTATTCTAGTCGCTCTGCCTGTTCTGCTCCCCGCTCTGTCTCTGATGAATCCTCTCACCCCGCCCCCACATCTCTGGCCTACACCCCAATTCTTGTATACATAAATAAATAAATCTTTAAAAGAGAAACAAAAAACACTAGGTTAATCTATAAAGCTAAGGTAGCTATTCTTAGGTTTTTGAGGATAGTTCTTTATTATATCAAGAATAACTTACAGGGCCTCCCTGGTGGTGCAGTGGGTTAAGCAATGTACTGTGAAGCAAACCGCAGTCACTGCAGCAAGAGTTCAATCCCTGCTGCGGCCAGGGAGGGGACCCACATGGCATAGCAGACCTCTCCTGTTGTGCCCGCTGCTCCTCTCAGCAGTGTACTTCCGTTGATCTGCCTGTTCTGCTCCCCGCTCTCTGTGGTGAATCCTCTCACCCCCCCACGCCTCTGGCCTGTACCCCAGTGCTTGTATGCATAAATAAATAAATCTTAAAAAAAAAAAAAAAAGAATAACTTACAAACAAAATTCCTCACAGGCCATTAAAATGCACTGCATGAGATGCTTAAGTCAACCTTTTTAATAAAGTGATAATCACGTGTTTTAAAAAAAATGCACTGCATGTTTGTAACCATCTTTGTGCTGTATCCTGTATGTAGATTGCTTAAATAATAAAATATTAAATGAGTAAAATAATAAGATGCTTATTAATCAATGAATTGTTCCTGCCTTCATAGTGGAAGGGCAAAAGGGAGAGAGGTCGAAAAAGAAAACTCAGTAGGAAAATGAGCAGAGTATGAGTAAATAATTTACAGAAGAAATTTGAATAGTCAAAGATGAGAGCAGCACAACTTCCTAGTGGCAAAAAAATACAAAGTAAATCAGCAGTAGAAAATAACTTACACCATTCAGATTAGTGAGGTACCAAAATGCAGTAAATTACTGTTGGAGAAAATTTAGGAGAACAGTTACATATTGCAGGCAGAAAAATAGGAGATGTTCTGCTTTTTGCTGGAATCTGACAATTAGAGTACAAATAAAATTAGAGTCACCCACACCCTCCAATATAGCTGTGTCACCTCTGGAACTCTCTCAGAATAAAAGTAGTACCATATAAGGACTTAGGTACAAAATCATTCCTTATATCCTCCTAGGCTAAACTGTGGAGGCTAGCAGTTGGGCACAGGAGGGACAAAGGAGTTAGCTCATCTGCAAGCAGAGGGGAAATTACCTTATCAGGGAAAGGGAGGGGCTTGTTTGGTGTAGCTCAAAGGCAGGCTCAGAGGCCCAGAGGAAGGAGAGTAGCTGTAGTCGTTCGTTAGTAGTCTCTACGTCTCACACCGGTTCTCAGAATACCATTCTTCTCCATCAGCATCCTGACTTTCCAACGAGAGATCTGGCAAAACTGTGAAATTCAGCTGATGTTGTTGTTGGGCAAATACAGTGTAGACTGAGCTTGAGAGCTCTGGCTAGCTCAGTCATGAGGTTCAAGAGAAGAGACGGTCTCCGACTTTCAGTCTGGGCTTTGTGTAAGGATTAGAGTTTGTCCTTCTTCAGGCTGCTAGTTTCTGTTGAAAGCAGAACCCATGTTCACTCGTGTCCTTATTTTTTTTTTTTTTTTAGTGTGACTGTTTTGTGCTCCAAAATCTTGCCTAGTAAGAGTTTTATGGTCCCAACAGTTGTGGGTGATCATTAACTATTTTTTTACTATTTTTTTTTTTATCACTGAGTGATGTCATTTCTACCCCTTATTATACGGTAATTGGGCTTTTAGTGTCTTCGGCCCAGCTAAGTCACGTAACCAAGTCAGACTTTTTCCCATCTCCTGAAGGTCAGTCTGTTATCTACAACTCACTCACTGGCGTCAGTGTCTACAGGGCAGTGCTCTTGACTGCAGAGAAGAGGAGCCAACTCCTGTTAACTGAAGCATAAAATGTGCTTTATTGGATTGCTGTTCAGTAGCTCAGGGCAATTAGGTGGGCAGAACAATAGTCAAATCATGGTCAGTTAAAGTCTAGTTGGTTGCTCCTCACTCACTACAAATACCACCCCCGGTGCCAACCTTGGACACTGATGCCACCGTCAGCACCATGGCATCAAGACACAAGAGGCCACTGCCATCGAGCAATGGTGGCGGAAGGGGTTAAGTCTCAGAACTATGAAGCATCCACAGCCACTGCAGCTCGAGTTCGGTCCCCAGCCAGGGAGGGACCCACATGGCGCAGCAGACCTCTCCCGCCTTGCTTGCTGCTCCCCTCAGCAGTGTGTTTCAGTAGATCTGCCTGTTCTGCTCCCCACTCTATCTCTGGTCAATCCTCTCACTGCCCCCCCCAACCCGCACCTCTGGCCTGTACCCCAGATCTTGTATGAATAAAGAAATCTTAAAAAAGAAAAAAGAGGCCACTGCCTTCTCCTACGACCATTACTAGAATAAATAATCTCTTGCTTTTTGCAACACTCATTCCGGCCTCAGACATCTAATCAGCTGTTGAGTTTAGGTCATAAGCCCCATGCTCTAGCTGCCAGAGAACCAGGAGGGGAACTCTGCCTCCCTCCAGCTTCCATGATGGGACATGCCCCTGTGACTCCCAGCTGTCTTAGGCCTTCCCCCAGATGAGATGGAGGTGTCTATGCTTGGCCAATGAAAGCAACAGAGAACCCAATAGTATGTCTTATCAGAGAAAAATCAGAAAAAACTTGTGTTTTAAATAATTCATTCTGGGAATTTTAGTAGAGGTGGTGGTAGTTGGAGCTGTGTTTCAGTTGTCTTGAAGTGTAAGTAGTGTTGATGATCGTTATGGAAATTGTCCATACACGAGAGATGAGAGTGGAGGTCATATAGCTCACGTATGAAATTCCTAGAGTGAAGAGAGAAAATTAATAGTGTTGACAATAAACTGTCATTAGTCGACTGTTGGCTGCTTGTCTAACATCTACCTATACCCTATTCCTTTCTTTTTTTTTTTTAAAGATTTATTGGTTTATGCATACAAGCACTGGGGTACAGGCCAGAGGTGTGGGGGGGTGAGAGGATTCACCACAGAGAGCAGGGAGCAGAACAGGCAGATCAATTGAAGTACACTGCTGAGGGAAGCAGTGGGCACAGCAGGAGAGGTCTGCCGCACCATGTGGGTCCCCTCCCTGGCCAGCAGCAGGGATTGAACTCGTGCTGCAGTGGCTGTGGTTTTGCTTCATAGTGCGTTGCCTAACCCACTGCGCCACCAGGGAGGCCCTACCCTATTCCTTTCTTTTTTTTTTTTTTTTTAAAGATTTATTTATTTATGCATACAAGCACT
>JAGFMF010011401.1:62250-76822 GCA_019455555.1 Galemys pyrenaicus
ACCTCTCCTGCTGTGCCCGCTGCTCCCCTCAGCAGTGTACTTCCGTTGATCTGCCTGTTCTGCTCCCCGCTCTGTCTGTGGTGAATCCTCTCACCCCCAAACCTCTAGCCTGTACCCCAGTTCTTGTATGCATAAATAAATAAATCTTTTAAAAAAAAAAAAAACTCTGTGGACCCAGGAGAGTGGAAGGTAGGCCTCATACATGACTTTAACAAGAATCTGGTCAAGTCCACCTCAGTTGCTCCATCTCTGATCCCCTGGTTCTAGATGTCTGGTTTTAGCACTTTCTGACATATCAACCCCTATTTCCCTGTCCGTACCCCACCAAGACTTTGTAAAACCTAAGACTGAACTAACCATTAACATCTGCAGCGTGCTGCCACCGCCACCTCTTCCCTCCTCTCTTTCACCCCCACCTCTGCCACCGTCAAAACACTCAGACACCAGCTGTGCCAACAGCTGTGTACCCCAGTTTGACTCAGTTCTGACACTGTCCCCTGGAGCTGGCATCAGATCCCGCAGGCTAAGTGCCCCCACATCTTTAAATGCCAAGTGCAAGTAGTAGATCCCTGGATTCCCTTCTGTCCAATGTGGCTACAAATTGGAGGTGCACCTCCTCTTTAGATTCAGTTATTTGCTAAAAGAACTCATAGAACTCGGGGAACAACTGAATAGTTTATCATATCACATGTCCATATCATAGGACAAGTATGCGGATATGTTCGCCAACCCGGAAGCTCCCTGAGCCCCCTATTGTGGATTTTTATTATTATTATTAAATTCATTTCTATGTGCATATTTGACATCACTTGTAGTCCCCATGGAGTCCCCACCACCATTTCACCAGAGCTCCGTCACCTCGACCCTTGTGCCCTTTCTGCCCTCATCCTAGTCCCGCCCCCACCCCCTCAAGGTGCTTTTGATTTGTCTTTGTCTTTTTGTTCTTGGTGGTTTTTTTTATTGTTGTTGTTCTTTTCCTTGAGCCCCCTTTTTTTATGGAGTTCTCATCTGCAGGCTTGACGGATCATTAACCCCATTTCCAGTGCCTTTCCCCCCACTGCAGAACAGGGAGGGAGACTGAAAACCCCAAACTTCTGATCTGGGCTTGGTTTTTCCAGTGACCAGGCTCATCCAGGAGCCGCCCGCTAGAGCAAAGACGCTGCTACCGCTCAGGAAATGACATTGAAGAACTCTGTGCCAGGCTCTGGGGTCGAAGGCCAAATATTAACACAAAAATTTGTCTGCAGTGCTCTTATTACTTAGCTTAGGAATTTATGAGGGTTTTAGGAGCTCTGTGCCAGGAAGTGGGGCCAATATATACATAAATATACATTTTATTATCTCACAACCTTTGAACTTCACAAAGTCCTCTCCAGTTCTCTGTCACCCAAGAATAAGTCGAAAGCCTGAGGAGTTAGACCAGTACTTTCGTCGTTTGGAAGAGTATTCAGGCAAGGCTTGCTGCCAAAAACTTTACGGCAAGGTGTGGACAGAAAACACGCTGTTCTGGGCAGAATTCAACCCCCAGGCCCCTGGTGGCTTCTCTAGCAAAGGGGAAGCCTGGGGAAAGTGGCAGCCCCCATCCCAGAAAGCTGCTCCATTAGCCTCTTTTTATCCTAGAGATTAACAGGCTAAGAGGGTCAGGTGGGTCGGCTTTAGGAGAGAAGCCTCAGCATTGGGCGTTCAGGGCAGGAGGGGCCTCCCACTTGCAGGGCATGATCTGCTCACTGAGGAGGCACTAGGCGTCCAGGGCCGGCTGGGATGCAGCAGCAGAGCTGGTTCAAGGCAGCAAAGGGCTGGTGATTTACAGAAGAGGGAGCTGGAAAAAGTTGGGACTTTGGGTGCTAGTGAGTTCCTTCCAGCTGAGAACCCAACAGATTACCCAAATCCATGCCTCATCTTGCTAGTTCCACCCACACCACTTACAGCTGTTAGGAATCCCATTTCCAGCCAAGGGGTAGAGCATTGTCTCAGCCACAATTATAGGACAGAGGCCTGGCCAGACAGCGCTGTGCTCAAGCTTTGTCAGCAGCCTTAATAAAGTAAGGCCAAGTCCCCTCTGGAAAAAAGATGGGTGTAGTTGGTTTTTTTTTCAGTTTTTTGGTTTTTGGATTTTTGAGGTTTTTTTGCCTTGTTATAAAAGAAATACATTCTTCTCATCAAAAGAATTTTCAGAAGAAAAAAGCTATAATGAAAAAAATCAAAATCACCTATAAAACTCTTACATGATTCAGAATGAATCACTGTTGCTACTTTGGTTTATCTCTCCATACTTTTTTTTTTAAGATTTATTTATTTATGCATACAAGCACTGGGGTACAGGCCAGAGGTGTGGGGGTATGAGAGGACTGACCA
The DNA here is from genome assembly GCA_019455555.1 of Galemys pyrenaicus. Classification (NCBI taxonomy): domain Eukaryota; kingdom Metazoa; phylum Chordata; class Mammalia; order Eulipotyphla; family Talpidae; genus Galemys; species Galemys pyrenaicus. The sequence continues at coordinate 64,606 of JAGFMF010011401.1, forward strand.
GAGACAGAGTGGGGAGCAAAACAGGCAGAGTGACTGAAATACTCTGCTGAGGGGAGCAGCAGGTGGGGCAGGAGAGGTCTGCTGCGCCATGTGGGTCCCCTTCCCAGGCAGCAGGGATCGAGCTCTGCTGCAGTGGCTGCGGTTTGCGTTGTTTAACCCACTGCGCCACCAGGGAGGCCCCTATCTCGCCATACTTCTATCTTTGGGAATAGATTTTTGTTCCCCCAACATGGAGATGATGACATCTAACTTAACTGCTTTGCTGTTTTCACTAACTCTATGTCATGGGTGGGTTTTTTTAAGTCCTAGAATTATTTTGTTCTTCTTTCTCACTGTGTAAAATATACATGACATAAAATTTACTACTGTAACCATAGTTAGGTACATTCACAACGTGTTACACCCATCGCCTTTATCCATTTCGATCCTTCCAAATTTCTCATCTTCTCAACCCATCCCACACCAATTCCCCGTCACGCCCAGCCCAGCCCCTGGAAAGTTATACAATTATTGTCCTCCTGTGACTCATCTATTGCGATTAGCATAATGTCCTCAAGGTTCGTTCATACTGTAGCAGTCCCGGACAGCCTTCCTTTTTATGGCTGAACAGCTCATTGTATATTCAGACCATATTTTGTTTATTTGTTCCCCCACTGATCGTTGTCTGGGTGATTTGCCCCTCTCGCTTTGTATGAATGATGCTCCATGGGTGTGCACGTTTTGTTCAAGTCCTGGCTGTCACTGGCTGTGAAGAGGGGTGAGCAAGGTGTCACCCACAGTAGCTGGAGGCAAAGGTGCTGAACACGGAAAGCAGTTTGGGTTGTCTTCAGTCGGTGGACGCTTGGGTCGCTTCCTCTGTCACACTATAAGACAATGAGTCAGTACACTTTCTCATTTATATCTCTAGGCAAAGGAGGCAAATTTTTTAAAGATTTTTTTTAAAGAAATATTCCCCAATTGGATGTGAGGGCAGTAGTCTGGCTGCGACATCGGTCACCCCACTGATCGCCAGGGTTGGTTCGGCTGACCTGGCTGGCTAGGCGGGGGTCCCCTTCCTCCCTCGCGGCTCCATGTGCGTCCCTCCCGAAGCTGCGCGCGGTCGACCGGTCTTCGGTCGAGGGTATACGAGTAGCCGCGCTCCCCTGCTAGAACCTCCAAACAAGCTCTCAAGAAATATTCCCCAATGGCTCTCAAATTGCCATTTCTCCACATTCTTGTCCAAACTATATGGCAAGGTCCAGAGGCTTGTCCAGAGCCTGGAAACCAGGGTTTTGCCTCAGAAGACAATATTTGGGAGGACCAAACATAAGATAATGATGTTAACACAGCACTTGTCTAACAAGGACCATTAGAGAAAACAGGAAGTGACCAGATGGCTGACTGACTCCAGCACTACATGAACCTCTTAGGAACGAGTTTGTGATGCTCACTTGGGCGCTAAGAAAACTATTCTCTTCTATGGGGCACGGAGGAGGCACATCCACTGCCATACGGAACTTCTCCTTCCAGCACGGCCAGAACTGCCTGCTGTCGGCTGGGAGGATTCGCAGTGGCACCTCTTGTTGCCCTGTGTCCCATGAAGGGCTGTCTGCCTCTTGTCCCTGCTCAGGAGGGAGTCCTGCGTTTCCCATCTTCAAACATGCCAGCAGGCTAGGAAGTCTCATGGCACTCTGGGATCCCATCATGAAGAGCTAATGGCAGGTTCTGAGGAAACCTGGCACCGGTCAGCGTGGTCACACTGACCAGAGGCCACAGAAGTGAAGCGTTGCCTGACAGAGGCAATGAAATCACAGTTCAATCATGATTCTTCCCAGACCACCGTTTGCCACCAACTTCCACACCCCGCGCCCACTGTGTTCTTAACACAGAGCATTAGAAGAAGATTGGGGAAAATATCCTGGATTTAGGAGTGTAAAGAATAACACAAACACTAAAATTCATATGGATATTCAAGGAACCCAGAATAATCAGAACAATCTTTTTATTTTTTTTTTGAAGGAGAACAATCTTTTTAAATAAAGGGCAAAATTTGAGGATTTACAATGCTATAGTAATCAACACTGTGATACTGATAGAAGGATAAACATAGAGATCAATAAAAACAGAACTAAGAGTCCAAAAATAGACTCTTATATCAGTTGTGGTCAACTGATTTTCAGCAGGGTACCAAGAAAATTCAGTGGGGAAAGAATACTCTTTTCACCAGTGTCTTGATGGAACCTTAAAGACAATTCACAGAATGGGAAAAAATATTTACAAACATGCATCTGATAACAGCTCATATCAGTGTATATAAAAGAACTCTTACAGTTCAACAATAAAATGACAAGTCAATTTTTAAATGGTAAAGGCACTTGAACAGATATTTCTTCAAGGATGATATATGTAAGTACAAGGAAAGATGTTCAACCTCATTAGTCATTAGAGAAATGCAAATCAAAATAACATAAACCACTCACTCAGGAGGTTATAATAAGAAAGATGGACAATGATATGTTGGAGAGGATGTGCAGAAATTAGAACATACATTGCTGACAGGAGTATAGATGGTTCAACTGATGTGGAAAAGGATTTGGCAATTTCTCAGCAATTCTACTCCTAAACATACATCCAAGAGAATGTGAAACATATCTACATAAACACCTGAATATTGATATTTAATGTTGACAGGAGCATTATTTATAATATAAACAAAATACAATCTAGCGGTACAATGGAATGTTACTCAACCAAGAAAAATTAATTTCTGACACATGCTACAACATGGATGAACCTTGAAAACATTATGTAGGCTAAATGAAAACATTTAACACAAAAGTCAAATATCTTATGATGCCACTTACATGGAATGTCCAGAATCCATACAGAGAGAATGTACGTTAACGACTGCAAGCAGCTAAGAGGAAGGCAGGACCGGGAGTGACTGCTAATGAGTGCAAAGTTTCTTTATGGGTTGATGTTCTAGAATTAGATAGTGCACACAGCTTTGTAAATATACTTAAAACCACTTTCAGAGTATGCATTTTATGGGATAACTCAAGAAATAAATTTTATTTTTCTTTGGTAAAAAGACAACGTGTACTCTATAAAACCTAAGAACATGAAAATACTTCATTCTGTTAACTGGGAGAAGAGGAAAGAAGACAGAAGGGTGGTTATGTGTGCTATTTCCTCATCTTTTACAGCTGGAAATGTCTAGATATCATTTAAAGCTGATGTATCAAATAATAAATTTATTTTTAAAAAGTAAAAAAAAAATAGAAGCACCATGAAAGTAAATAATGAAGAAGTCCAAATTGTTATCCTCATTACTCATAGCAGGAAATCACTTTCCAAAGACATAATGAAACTCTAATAGGTTATATATTCTAAAACAGTAACCATTAGTAATATAAATTTTCCAAATTACATGAAGAAACACACACACAAGAAAGCATAGACCACATAATAAAAATGTTTTTCAGTTAAAAAAAAACAAAACAGAAAACTTCAGGGGAAAAGAAAAAAACTGTCATAAATAAAAGTAAACCAATTAAGCTTACCTACTTTTTAGAAAGACATTCACATTGACACACAAAGGAAAACCCAACTCTGCCATGTAAAAAAGAGACATCTGAGATAAATGTTTCTGGAAGGTTCTAGAAAACAATGACCCAAACTCTACCAGGCAATGTGGAGAAGCAAAAATGGGACATAATATTTCATTATATGCTTTTTTCAAGAATTATTTTATTATTTATTATACTCCAATGAAATTCTAATAAGTAAACCGTTTTCTATTCAAAAAATAATGTTACTCCTCAATCCCTTTCTCTAAATTTGTATTACATTTCTTTGGAATATCTGGTGGGCAAAAATTCGGTATGTTGACCTACAGAGATAGTTGAAATATCAAGGCATACCAGTGAAATGCAAGGACTGAAGTATATATCCTAGTTACAATTCTCCCATTTAAGTTACATTGAAATGGGACATAACACTGTAGAACTTAATTTCTAATCTTATTTGCCGTGCCTTAGAATCTTTTCCATAAAATATCCATAAATAAAAACCATAAAAATTTTTTAAAGATTTATTTATTTATGCATACAAGCACTGGGGTACAGGCCAGAGGTGTGGGGGGGGTGAAAGGATTCACCACAGAGAGCGGGGAGCAGAACAGGCAGATCAACGGAAGTACACTGCTGAGGGGAGCAGCGGGCACAGCAGGAGAGGTTCGCTGCGTCATATGGGTCCCCTCCCTGGCCAGCAGCAGGGATGGAATTCGGCAGCAGGGATCGAACTCATGCTGCAGTGGCTGCGGTTCGCTTCACAGTGCGTTGCTCAACCCACTGCGCCACCAGGGGAGGCCCCCATAAAATGTTTTAATATTGAGTTGCAGGCAATCCCCAGCCATGTAATTCCTACCACTCTTCTCGCTTTTGTTGAAAAAGGAAAGGCAACTTCATACGTATCCATTTTTTAAAAAAGATTTATTTATTTATACACACAAGAACTGGGGTACAGGCCCAGTTGTGGGGGGTGAGAGAATTCACCAGAGACAGAGCAGGGAGCAGAACAGGCAGATCAACTGAAATACACTGCTGAGGGGAGCAGTGAATGAGGCAGGAGAGGTCTGCTGTGCCATGTGGGTCCCCTCCCTGGCCGGGGATCAAACCTGCACTGCAGTGGCTGCAAAAGCCCCACAGTACTGCGCTAAGCCCCTTGCACCACCAGGGAGTCCCCCCCACCCCCGTATCCATTTTTAAATGCACAAAAAATAGCTCAAAACCCTTTATAGCCAATAGAAACAGGATGGCAACCTCTATTTATATTCAGTTTCATTTTGATTCATTAAAATTTGCTTTACCTTTTAAATTATATCGTAGAAAAACTGATGTTTTATGTGATGAGTTTTACCCTGTACGGATTTGGTTGGCAACCACTAGTCACAACAGAAAGTTCTATCGATCAAAAAAAGTACCCACATTTTATCTCTGGATTGTCGCATTCTCCCCCCACATCTCCTAGCCTCTGAAAACTACTGATTCATCCTCCATTCCTGTAGTTTTATCTTTTTGAGAGTGTCATATAAACGGATCTTTTGAAACTGGCTTCTTCTGCTCAGGATAGTGGCTTGGAGACTCCTCCAAGTACTGGTGTATCAGTAATTGCCACTTCCTTTTATATTGTTGGTCCATAGCACGATGAGGCCACAGTCTGTTTAGTCATTCACTGCTGAACAAACATTTGGACCATGTCCTATTTGTGGCATTTCTGTGTGAACCAAAATTTTCATTTCTCTGAAATTTAAATACCCAGGAGAGGGGTTACTGGGTTAACAGTGTCTGGTTAACTTGGCAAGAAGCCTCCAAACTGTCCTGCAGGCTGGCCGCGCCATCCCCTTCTCTCCACATCAACGGACGGAGGCTCTAGATGCTCTTCACCCACATCCGCACCGGGTCTCGTCGAGCCTCTTCCCCTGCAGCCATTCTGACAGGTGTGCAATGGCATCTCCTTGTGCTTTTAACTTGCATTTCCTTGATGATTAAAGATCTTTTGACTTTACTATTTAGATAGCCTCTTGAGTAAAGTGTCTGTAAGTCTCTCACTCATTTTTAATTGGGTGCTATGTTTTCCTGCAGATGAATTTTGAGAGTCCTTGGTACTTGCTGAACACAAGTCCCACGTCAGAGATGCGAACTGTATTTTCTCCCAGTCTGTAACTTGTAGTTTTGCTCTTAATGTTTTTCACAAAGCAAAAGTTCTTAATTTTGACAAATACCATTTTTCCTCTTCTCATGCTTTAAGTCATGAAAAACACATTTTTTTAAAGATTTATTTATTTATGCACACAAGAACTGGGGTACAGGCCAGAGGTGTGGGGGTGGGGTGAGAGGATCCGCCATTGACAGAGTGAGGAACAGAGCAGGCGGATCTACTGAAACACACTGCTGAGGGGAGCGGCAGGTGAGGCAGCAGGAGAGGTCTGCCGCAACACATGGGTCCCCTCCCCGACTGGCGGCAGGGATCGAACTCGTGCTGCAGTGACTGTGGTTTGCTTCATAGTGTGTTGCTTAACCCACTGCGCCACCAGGGAGGCCCTGAAAGGGGTTTAATAGAATGTAAAAAAACCTAAATAACATAGTAAGGCAGATATAATTGATCTATATAATGAATTCCGTGTCCTGAAAACAGAAAACAGATTTCTTTTGTAGATGCCAATGGAGTATCCAGAAACTGCATTAGAAAACAAAATCCTAAAAATAATTATGCAGTAGTTCATTAATTTTTTAAAGTATATGTTTTTTACATATTGACATGGCTAAAATGGGTGTCCATCTTGCAATTGATAGTGTCTTGCATTTGTCCTTAGCAATACTCTTTCTTGGTGGTATTTAAAATCAAGTTGGGCTACTTCATATTACAAAGGAGAAAATAGTAACTTTACCGTTGAGAACTCTGGCAGCCCCCGCCCCCGTAACCAAGTGAGTAAGTCCTATCAATTTCCTGTACCTCCTGATGCGATGGACTGGAAAGGCCACGTCACTTCTGCACTATTCTGACCAAAAGTCCATCATCTTCATTTAATTGTGAAAAAAAATCAGATAAATTCAAATGGAGGGACAGTCTACCAAAGAACTGGCCAGTGCTCTTCAAACGTGACAAGGTCATGAAAGATCAAGAAAGACAGAGACACCGGCTGAGCCGGAGGAGACTAAGGAGACACGGAAGCACCGACCTCCTCTGACCATAGCTCCCTGGCCTGGAGCCCAGCCTGGTTGAGGGCGGCAGTGCCCTGCTGGTCTCTGGGTCTGGGAATCGCGTGGAGGTGTGAGGTCCCAAGATGGGAGGAGGAGCCCTGGACATTGCAGATAACATCACCTGTTCTCAGCCGCCCTCAGAATTTTGGGTGTGCTGTTCTGGGTACCCTGAGTGGGCAAACCCTGCAGCTCCCACCAGACATGTCTTCATAGTCCAAGATGGCTTCATAGTCCATAGTAGGATCCCTGACAGGGAGAGAGGAAAACGGAAAGCAAGGGAGGGAGAAAACCAAGGCAGGGAAGGAAGAGAGAGAGATGGCGGGAGGAGGGGTGAACGGGAGGCAAAATGAAAACCTTCCCAGAAGGCGCCTCCCTGGTGGCGCAAGAGGTTAAGGTGCAGCACTATGAAGCATCCACAGCTCTCCGCAGCACGTGTTTGATCCCTGGCCAGGGAGGTGACCCACAGGGCACGGCAGACCTCTCCTATTTCACCCGCTGTTGCCCTCAGCAGTGTATATCAGTCGATCTGCCTGTTCTGCTCCCCACTCTGTCTCTGGTGAATCTTCTTCTCTCCCCCACCCCTGCCCCACACCTCTGGCCTACAGCCCAGCTCTTGTACGCATAAATAAATAAATCTTAAAAAAAAAAAAAACAAAAAACAACTGTCCCAAGAAGCATGGGAGGCTCACGTAGGGGCCTGACCCACCCTTTTTTCTCCCTAGACTCAGGGAAGTCATAAAGACTTCCAAACTCCAAACTCCAAAGCACACTAACCCCACTGCAAGTCAAAGTTCTCGTCCAAAGTCCAGGCCTCTTCTCATCAGCTGATAAAGTCAGCAATAGCCTAACTTCGGTGCCAGTTTCGAATTCCTGTTAAATTGTTGTGATAACAGGGTAACCCCACTGGAGTACTGTGAGAATTAACTGAGATGTGTTCAGGCCAGCTGCTGGCAAACATGCCCCCAGTCCCAATCTGGGGTCCCTGGTGTGGCGGGCAGTCACCTCAGGTGGCCAGCGGTCCACAGACTTCTCGTCAGAAGTTGACATGGCCAACCTTGAAGCCAGCTGCACTGTCCCCAAGCAAGGGGGGGGTCAAGGACGACGCTTCCCCCATCTCCACCACTCCCGTGTTCAGTACCTGGCGTGCCTGGAACTACAGCCTCCGAGGAACCTGGTTCTGTTTCTGGATGATTCTCACCTGCTGCTGGCTACTGACAGGGCAGCCAGCCACCACTTGGGACACTTTCAGGATCTCCCTGGTGAGCAGCAGATAATAGCTACTGTGATTGACCAGCTGTTCCCAGAAGTCACCCAAGACATGTTGCTAACATGTAAACAAACCTGCATCCGGGCTGGCTAGAGCCCGCGTGCAAGGAGAGAGCAGGAAATGGGACAGCACACCAGGAGCCCAGGGGCCCTGCCGGGTGGGTGCTGAAACCAAGTCCAGATCTGGAGTCCTTCAAGAGTCTGACACCACGGAGAGTGAAGACACGGCGCTAAATGCACGTGCGGTGAATTAAGCTGTGCACGCCCCTCCTTTCAGAACCGTCACCACACTCAGGGCCATCAAGCCAGAAGTGGACTGATTCAGTAACAGGCACACCCTCTGGAACCCACCCCACTTGGCCCCCGGAGAGAAAAGGGACAAGCAGCAGCAAGAGGGCATCTGCTCACCAGACGGACAGTACCGTGAACTGGTTGAGCCCTTAACAGAATTGTGAAAACAAAAGAGACTATTCAGAGACAGGCTAAAAACTGTGAAAAGCTCAAAACTAGTCAAGAGTTTTAAAAATGGAGTCCCTTAAGATAAGCCCCCTGTCACCAAATTCAGATTTTACTTAATCAGTTCCAACCAGGACTCACCTGGCCAGACTCGTGAGGTAACCTGCCTGCGGGCCTCTGCCATGCCCTAAAGACCGTGTCCCCGCCACATCCAATCCATGTTTTTCTGGGAGCACTTCCTCGTTCCAGCGCCGTTCTGTGCATCAGCCCCATTTCACACGGCTCCTGGGAACGCCTTCCGTCTGCCGAGCAGGTGCGTCATGAGTCTGACCCCGGGTCACTGACTACAGCCGGTAGGATCTTTAGGATGGCAACTATTCGATTTGTCCTCCAACAAGAGGTACAAACAGGAGGGATGAGTAAGAATTTGTGTGAAATGATGTGACTTGGATCAAGTAAGAATTTTAGACCAACCTCTGGGAGGAGGGGCGGGGATGGGGAGGGGCGTGTCTGAGGCTTCAGCTCCCCCCTCTGCAGGTCAGTTGTGCTTCATGGGGGTTTGGGCTACAGCCCCATCAGCAGCCCCCGGGCTTACGTGGAGACAACTCCGAGGCCATCCTTGGCCTGAACCAACGTCCTTGCCTTGCTCTGTACATAGAATTGGTGGGAACTCCTGGACTGACCCCTTCCAGGTCAGGGTGGGTCTGCCTTGTCTGTGACCGCTTTGCTGCCCTCACCCCCACTCCCGGTGCACTCATCAGCCTTTGCCTCTGCTACCCTTCCTCTGGAAGCACACCCCCAGCCCATGAAGACTGTTAGTGCCACCTGCGGCAGCAGCATCCCAGCCCCCTCCAGGCACCCCCCACCAAACACAGAAAGCCACCTTGCAAAGCCAGTGGAGAACCGATGTGCATCCGAGAAGCAGCTGAGCCAAGGGCACAGGAATCACACAGTGAGGGTGTTTGGGAGAAGGGGAAACAGGGCACCCCTGAAATGAATCATCTTAGAAATGTGCTTCAGTTTTACACTGACACAGGTAAAGTAGGGCATGGGTTTGGCAGACAATGGTTGTCCCCCAGTATGTCCTCCCTCTTCTTCCTTAGTAGTAGGATAGCCAAATTTAGATGAGTGCTTTTCCAGAATGAAGACTACATTGCTGAACCCCCTGAGGTACCACTTAGTACCTTAGGGTCAAATCCTGACCAGTGGGATATAAATTGAAGTGCTGTGTGGGTGGTCTCCAAAATGTCCGTAAAGGAAGAATTGATACCCTTAGTCCTTCCTCCTTCCTCCTTCCTGCTAGCTGGAATGCAGACATGATGGCTGATGTTCCAGCAGCCATAATACACCACACAGTGGAAACCACATTTAAAATGCTTAAGAGAGGCCTCCCTGGTGGTGCAAGGGGTTGAGCACCACACTGTGGTGCTTCAGCGGTCACTGCAGCACAAGTTTGATCCCCAGCCGGGAAGCTGACCCGCATGGCGCAGTAGACCTCTCCTGCCTCACCTACTGCTCCCCTCAGCAGTGTGTTTCAGTCAATCTGCCTTTTCTGCTCCCCACTCTGTCTTCGGTGAATCCTCTTATGCCTCGCACCTCTGGCCTGTCCCCCAACTCTTGCATGCATAAATAAATAAAGTCTTTTTTAAAAAATGCAGACATAAGGCCTCCACCGAACACCAAATGGATCAGTCCCTCTCACTGGTCCCTGTGAATCTGACAGACACTGCAGTCCAACTCACCACATGACACATGAGGAAACTGAGGCCTGGCCTCACTACCAATCAGCAGACACCTAGGTAAGAAGAAGCCAAGAATCAGAACCAGCAGTCCAGGGCTCACCCAGGGCCCTGTGACTCTCCAGATACCTGGCTCTCTCAGGTGGCCCCTCTTCTCATTTAGAAAGTCTGAGGGGCCTCCCTGGTGGTGCAAGGGCTTGAGCGCCACACTATGGGGCTTCCACAGCCACTGCAGTCACTGCAGCGCAGGTTCGACCCCTGGCCAGGGAAGGGACCCACATGGCGTGGCTCACTTCTCCTGCCTCACCCGCTGCTCCCCTCAGCAGTATGTTTCAGTCAGTCTGCCTGTTCTACTCCCCACTCTGTCTCTGGTGAATCCTCTCACCCCTATGCCTTTGGCCTGTGTCCCAGCTCTTGTATGCATAAATAAAAATAAAATCTTAAAAAAAAAAGAAAGTCTGAGGAGGGAACACAACCTGGATGGTCTCCTCCATCCTCACAGTCCAGGGACAAACTGCAGACTGAGAACACATCCGTGGCCCTGTGGCACCCTGTCCAGTGCTGCCTGAGCTATAGAAGCCCCATCGTCCTCTGCAGCAGCTACCTACGTACTCTCATGGCCCAGATCCCCGAGCAGACCACAGGTTCATCTGACTGAACATTCACATGACCCACACACACACCCAGGACCAGAGGAAACACACAGAGGCTCCGGGTGCAGGACCCCCTACCAGGCCTGCCCACCCTTCTCTTGAGGAAGGCAATCAAAAGAACATGACCATGAAACTGACCCTCAAGCTGGACCCAGCAATCTAAGCTTCTCATCCTCCTCCCCTCGAATCCGTGCATTCCCAGGAGGCACTCCAAGGATACAGCTTTGAAAACATGCGCTGTATGCAGGGTGCTGCTTTGCTGCCTGGGTTGCAGACATGACTGAGTAGAGCTAATCTGCTAGGATTTGGCTGGGGCGCTGAATGCTGTTAGGTCTTGGGACTTGACATGCGCAAGAGAAAGCCTCCTAACAAGTTCCCTGTTCACTGCAATTGCTGCAGCCCTCTGGAGCGACCTGCCTCTTTCTTTGGTCTCTCCCAGCTCTCTGCAAATGGCAGCTGGTTTTAGATTTCACCTGGGAAGTTACTTGGTCTTTGCCCAACATCTTCCTCCCCTCTCCCCGGTGCAAGAGTTGCCCCTTCCACCCACCAAATGGGGAGGAGGGTACAGACATAAACAGTAGTATCCCCTTTCTGCCCAGACACTCAAGCATCTTCAAAACCCCACATCCCCTTCCCTCTCCAGCTGCCTGGCCTCCCACAGCACCTCCACCCTCCATCCCAAATAAAGACTAAATTTCCAACAGACTTCTAATGCTCCACAACCTGCCTAGCTCTGAGCTCCCAAGGAGTCCGCACAGGCGCCACCCCCAAACAGGCAGAAACTGCCCTTGTCCTTGCTATCAACTCCAGCCCCTACAAACACATCTGGGCACCTTTTCCCTTGGCAAAAAGGTGTCTCCCTGGGAAACTACAGCCTAACCAGATGTCCTGCCCACCACTCCAGTGAAAGGTCCAGTCTGAGGTCAGCAGAGACTTCACCAAGGTCATGAACATGCCCAGTGCTTTCACTTTATAAGTGTCTGAGGTAGTAAGTAGCACTAGTTCATGATAACCCTGGCCTATAAATGCTCCCAGCCCTCCCTATCTCCACCATGCTAGCCTAGGACTTCATAATTAGAAGTCAGATGAGGGCTCCATGGCACAGTCTTTGGAGAAAGTGACAGAGAGGCAAGCCCAGATCATCACCAGGGCACTTCTCGCAGTTCCAAATCCCCGCAGCTGTGGAAAGGGACATTCCAAGCTAAACAACTCCACCTTGTGCCGAAACTCTTACTGAACTTTTAACTTAGAACATGAAAACTATGAAAAACTAGACTCATTCATGGGAACATGGATGGATCTGGAGGGGATTATGCTTAGCGAAGCAAGTCAGAAGGCAAAAGAAAAATACCAGATGGTT